>JAOBYK010603445.1:0-11309 GCA_025434845.1 Phenganax subtilis | reverse complement strand
TGGGAGGGACTGTTTCGTCTTGAAGTGTAAGTTAATGAGAAAGAAAATTATGTGTGACAACTTCTTTAACTGTAGTTTACAACACGATGTAGTCATACCCATAATAGCCATGGCGTATTCATGCAGAACGAGTACATGAGAACGACAACATACATGCATTTTAATGAACCATTAAACCTTGTTTCCCTTTAATTGATATAGTAGCCTATCAATAGCCTTCCTTTATTCATGCATTTAGGCTTGTTTGCAAAAACAAAGCAAACACGATGCGAATGAAAAAGAACAAAAGGTCATTAGCATCTTTTTTTAAAATCTATTTATCTTACTGTATACAAGTAATATTCAGATCCGACTTGCCATTCAAACGTTTTTGAAGCCATTTAAAAGTTTCGTGTGTCGTGTTTTATCATAAAACACTCGTATTTCATTCTTTGAATTCTACATGAAAAACATTTTTAGACGTGATGCAATGATTTTAGAGTTCTGTGATTTAACTTCGAAAAAATTAAGTTGCTTTGATTCTTAAGTAGAAATCATCCACTATTGCTGATCCGGTTGCCACAGAGTTGTTGTTGCTTCTGACGATCGACTATCCAACGTTTCAAAAGTGCCTTGAAATCAGATCTGGCAGCAATGTTATTGTTAAGAGCATAATATCCAATTGGGATGTTTTCCCTCAAATTCCCGTTTTTCTTCGCAAACGACGATTTTAGGCTTTAATTTGACGTCGCATGGTGTATAGAATCTTTGCAAATTTCCTGTTGAAATAATTTCAATGCCTGAACACGATGCCAAGTCACGGGTGTGTAATTCTTTGGTAAACTGGGTAAACTCCCTTGCTGTATAAGTGAATCTTTTCGAGGGGGGAACTCTCTTGACCAGCAAAAAATCGTGAAACATACGTGCACAGTGATGACGTCATTGTGTGCTGCTACATGTTGACTAGTATTCAATCTTGTTACTAGTCATCATGTAACGCAGAAGTTACAAATTTACATTCCATACCATTTAACATCCAAAAAAGAAACAGCTGAAGCAAGATAAAAATATTTTCCGTTAAAGAAATAATTGTGACTACGAGAGCCCGTGCAGAATCGATCATTTAATGAAAGTAGAAGGTGGATTCAGCCCTTCCTAAAATTGAAAAGAAAGGCTTAGCCCCTCCACGGCCCCCTTCTTCTACATCACTGGTAAACATGCATAATTCAATAGAATTTTTTGGTGCATTTATTTTTTGCCGTAAGGGAAGGAATTATTTTAAGTTCCTAAGGGCGATAAAAAATTAACACAACGTTTCGATTTCATCATAGCATCGTTTTCAAGTGCATAAAAGTAGATCAACATACCCTTATATATGTACATAAATAAACTGAAAACCATCATTTTCAGATGTGTAAACTTTTTTCTGTTCACCTATACCAACATTTTAGTTTTTAGTAGAATTATCTATCCATAAAATGAGCGCGGTTGTTTGCATTTTCAAAATGATGTTTAAAAAAATTTAAACTTCTTTACTACTAAATATAAATGAAGATAAAGTGTACAACAATACAGTATTTTATAATAAGATAAACAAACATCAATTGCATTCGATTGGTAACTTGTACGATATGAGTTCTTTGTCATGTCTGATAATATTATTCATTGTATATACGGGAGAATTTGTATGCATTCCAGCATTATTAGGGATAGGCGATACCAGCTTTTTCAAATCGATACGATACCGCTTCGATACCAAGGCTTTTTAGTGGTATCGATACCAAATTTCGATACCGACACCAGTAAATATGAACGGCACAGCAAAGTTCAATGGAGTTGTATTGTGACGGTAACAATACTACACCATAACGAGCATTAATTTAAACTTCGCTCCAAACATAATGTGACATAAGGAAGTGCACTAAAAAAGCCCATGTTACAACCACCGTGGTTACAACCTATAACTGTCATTTATACACCAAAGTTCTCAACGCAAAAAAGTTCACTAAGGTGAACAAGGAATACTAAAGGACTCGCATGTTTTTTCACGTTTCTCCAGAAATCGAAAGCCCTGCATTTGACGACAAGTATACTGAAAACAAATTTTTTCAGTGAACTGTATGTAATCTGGAAGGCTAACTCCATAAGAGAGCGCCTATAATTGGATGAAGCCAGCCGGATCACTAACATTTTGTCATCTCCCCCCGGAAAAGACCACATATTTTTGTATTGGCTCTATGTGTTTACACTATAAAAACACTATTTTTTCTTTGGCTAATGGCTGAAGTTTTGTGAAACTTTGAAAATAGGTGTATTTAACACAGAACTATCCTACTTTGGAGGTTTAAACATTTGAGTGTATCTCAAACTTTCAAGACCGCAGAATTTACGGCAAAAATCGCGCGGATTTTTTGTAACTTCCGTGTTTGCTTCAATTTTTTTCGATAACAGTATAATTTTTGTCAAATTTTGTTACATATAATGTAAATTCAACTGTCACTCTTTAAGTTTAAATGCATTTTACAAAATTAGTGCAAGACTTAGGTTGAGAACTTTCTGGATAAAAAAATGCTATATTTTGAAAAAATATTTTAAAAAGGGACTGGGTCTACCTGCAAATGAGCACAAAGCTGACTTCAATTTCCCCCTTGACTTAGCGTTCCAGATGTATTTACATTTAACTGCATTTTTTGCGTATGTATGCAGACCATAAAAAGCGCAGGCTCAGTATCGAAACTACCAATACTTTGTGAAAGTATCGATACTTGCCTCCGTGTCTTAAGTATCGACAGGTATCGATACTTGGTATCGGTATCGGCCCATCCCTATCTTGACTTGCATTGTGCATCAATGTGCTCTTTCCACTTTAATTCTTGATCGATCGCAAGACCTAGAACGTCCTTCTGTAGCTATTACTCGGTCAATCAAAGACTTGTTCACTAGAATTTGTAAATTATTGTTAATTTGGTTTAACTTTCCTTTTGATGCTATTACCATAAGTTTGGTTTTCTTGTTATTCAACGTCAGTTTGTTTGCTCTAAGCCATCTATTCACATTACATAAGTCTGCGTTAAATTTCTCCTCAATTTCAAATGCTGTAGATCCTGTGCATGTCAAGTTCGTGTCGTCAGCAAACATAGAAGCTTGAGTATGTCTAAGGCAGTTTGGCAAATCGTTTATATACATAGAAAATAGTAATGGCCCTAGGTTTGATCCCTGCAGTATTCCACACGGGACTGTTTTTTGCTTTGATTTAGGGTTATTATGTACGCAGACGTGTTTTCTGTTGCTTAAGTATGATTCTATAAGTTTATGGGCTGTTCCTTTCACTCCATATTTTTTCATTTTTTTCAAAAGAATAGAATGGTCGACAATGTTGAAAGCTTTTTGAAGTCTAGAAAAAGCACCCCGTTTATTAGACCTTTATCCATATTTAGTAGCCATTGATTGGTGCAGTACAGAAGTGCCGTTTCGGTGGAGTGACCTGGGTGAAAGCCAGATTGTTGTTCACAAATTATATTATTATTATTAATATGCTCGTTAATTTGCTCACAGAGAAGTTTTTCTGGTATTTTAGCTAGTGCTGGAATTACGAATATAGGTCTATAATTTCCACATTCAGACTTATCCCCTTTTTGTGAAATGGGGTTACTCTTGCAAGCTTAAGATCGTCCGGAAAGATGCCTGTTTCCAATATTAGGTTGAATATATGCAATAAAGAGTCGTAAATAGCATTTCCTGCTGCTTTAATAAGTTTGTTCGAAATTTTGTCAAGGCCAAGTGCTTTCTTCGAATTAATTTGGTTAATTGTAGTGGCTAGGACTGTTTTTGTGATTACTGAAAATTTAAATTCATTGTTACAAGGCCGAACATATTCTAGAGGATTTGTGTCCGATGGTGGAATGCTCGCTGCTAGTTTTGGTCCTATTTCCACGAAGAAATTAGTGAACGCATTTGATATATTTTCATTACCCGTGATGTTTTTGCCTTCTGCATTTAGGTTATTAATTGTAGTTCTGTTTTTTATTGAACAATTTATTGATCAAATCCCAGCTTTCTTTGCTATTTTTACACTTCTCTAAGTTTATTTTAAAGTACTGGGTTTTTGCATTTTTAATCCGCTTTGTAACCAGATTTTTACATCTTTTGTATGAATTGAAGAAAGCAGGGGAATTAAGTTTCACTGCTTCTTTTTGAGATAATCGCTGTGGAAACTTAATTTTTTTTTATCTCGTCCGTCATCCACGGTTGTCGATCTTTCTTAACCTTTTTAGTAGCGGTGATGCATCAATATCTGCTATTTGCAGAAATATTTCCTTCCAATCTCGTAAAGCTATGTTGGGATCAGTGTAGTCCTTAAAATGAAAGAATGCTTGCCTTAGGTCATTTTGAAATTTGTCCACCTGAAGTTTATTAAACTGTCTTGTTTCGTCAAAATAATTCCTCGAGTCATTTCGGCATTAGCTAATTTCTCAGGCATTTAATCAAAGAGCTACGAGCTTTATTTAAAAACATATTGCCACTCTGCAATGTGCATAAACAAACGCTTGACTCATTTTGGGTCCGCGGTCCAAACCGTATTGGAAACCCTGATTCCAATCCGGATTTACTTTGGCTAGAATTTTTAAGCAGGACGAGGAATTTAATTTCTCTTCAGTTTAGTGCATCTGTTGGTAGCGTCACCATCACCATCAGTCACCATCACCAAGTTGTAAGAGATCTTTGATCTCAACACGATACCTAACCCAGTTCTGACTCCTTCAATTTCGTTAGTAGCAACATGGGCTTATATCCAAGGTTTGTTTTGTGGGTTGTAGCTCATGTTCTGGATTATAGCTCCCGTGTTGTGGGTGGGTGATGAGTCTGTTTTGTTGGTGTAGTACTTATGTCAGCATGGTATCATTTTCCCCATGGCTTATTTCTCTATTTATTGATCTAGTGCAGAACAAGTCTTGTTATGGCTGCAAGAGCTGCTAAAGCAGCACATGATGCATTTAGAACAATGTTCCGATTTAGTTCATCTCATCGTGGCTATTCATTGAAATTCACCACTGAGAGTGTGCAAGTTGTAAGAGATCTTTGTATCACGGCAGTTACACTAGAAGCAATTTATGCTTATCATGATTTGAAGGCAAAAGAAATCGATGTTGCTGTAATGAAAAGTCTTGGTGGTGACCGACCTGACCAAGATCGACCCAAAGTTAGAGTTAAATCATTTCATGTTTTTCTTAATTGTAAAACCGATGAAAG
Organism: Phenganax subtilis; assembly: GCA_025434845.1. Lineage (NCBI taxonomy): Eukaryota > Metazoa > Cnidaria > Anthozoa > Malacalcyonacea > Clavulariidae > Phenganax > Phenganax subtilis. The sequence continues at coordinate 6,080 of JAOBYK010603445.1, read as the reverse complement.
GTTCTTGGAAGTTCTGTCAGAATTTGAATCTGGAAGAATGAAGGAACGTTTTGAGAAAGAATTTAGTGAGATTGGAATTAAAGTAAAAGGATTAAAAATTGAAATTGAAAACTTGGAAGAAGTCAATAGAACTAAAAAGGCAATTGAAAAGAGGTGAGTATCTTCTATTCAGATATTTGATGAGTATCATGTATCAGAAAACTTGTGATAAAAAATTCATGCAGCTGACTTACTAGCGATAAGTACAATTTTTTCTTTAAGTTAGAAACCCAAAATATTTTTGTTTTTTGTTCCTTTCTTATAGCAAGATAAACTGTTGTGTAGTATAATTCTTTTTATTGTACAAGGCACATAATTTGCGTATGCACGCGCTAATTGTCTTGTTTCTTTGAATAAAAGATTTCCAGGCTGAACCGGAGGCGGAAGAACTAACAATTGATATCCCATCAAGACTTCCTGAAAAAGAACAAATGAAAGTTACTCCAGGTATTTCTGTGTGAACGGAACCTCTTACCCAAAACAAGTTTTAATCTCCCCCATCAATTTCAACAAGATGGAGCTGCATAATAGGCCTGAGTGCGAGATGTAGAACCAAATATATATTTATAACACAAACAAATTTCTCAACCAAGCGATTGAAAAAGATTGAGAACAGCGTACGCAACGGATTTAACTGAGGTTGTCAATGGAGATCTCAAGCACTAGATTAGGTTTTCATGCAACGTACAAGTTTGACTCGTTCTGGGTCTATGCAAACTCAACAGATCCGCCTCTGCAGCGAAGACACTCGCTTTTCCAGGATAACTTTTTTTAATGTGACTTCACAGAGCTGGCAATTAACTTTTTTCTTTCCACTTCATGAAATAAGAGGAAACTTCGTAAATAGTTTGTTAGTGAGAAAAGGAAGTAATACGCTCATCGCCAAAGATAATGTTCTTCGTGAGATAACAATTCGTTCTAAAGGAAACTAAATGCTTATTTGACGACGAGTCCCAGACTCTTTTCGTTATCAGGTCACCTGATGATATATTTTTTCACCGTACAAAATAGCGAAAGCAATAAATATTTGTTCTTGTATTCCACCTTATCAGTTTGAGCTTACGTCACTTTGAACACGTCTACTCAAGCTTTTTGCTAGCGTTCCTGATATGCATTATATGTCCATTTATCTATGAAGTAAAATTGTTTTCTATTTTTGTTGCTTTTAAGAAGTATCCACCGCATATCAGGATTATCAAAAGAAGAATGATCAAAAGTCTTCACAAATACTGGTAAACAAATTATCAAAATTGAACGCAGTACATGGTTGATTTACACAAAGGCATACTTGAAAATATAGCTATACGTTGATCTTTTGACCTTAATTTTTCACCATCTAAAATCGTATTTCTAGACCATGATTCGTCGATGTAAAGTGTTTGAAAGGATGGTGGAAGACTTAGCTCAAGAAAAAGTGAAGATCATTTCGGCTTTGATGAAGCAGGCTGATGAAGGAGAACTTAGCAAGAGGATGAACACAGCGGGGCCAAGTATTTTATTTTGCGTTGGTCTTGCTTGCGGTTTAACAATCCTCGTGGGTTTACCAACATTTGGTATCGGTTCATTCGTTGGAGCTGCTGTAGCTGGCTGTACTCTTGCTGTAACGAGAGCTGACAAACACTTGCAACAAAACCGTGCCAAAGCTGTCAATGAGATTGAGAAGAAAAACGTGCAATCAATGATAAATTGCATAATCAAAGATGTTGCCAAAGACCTATCGCGTATGTTTGAGTACCAACTATTTTGTTTGAAAGACGAAAGTCAAGTTGAGATCTTAGCAAATTGTGCGGTTGATCTTATGTTGAAGCTGAAGAACGACGATCAGTTTGACAGAAACACTTTATTGAAGAAAGTTTTGCAAGAAAGTCAAAGGAAGGGAAAAAAAGACGTGTGGACAAGGAATGGTGAAAAACGGTCCTCCCTTGACGTGTTTCGCAAACCAGGCTTACGAAAAACAATTTTGAAAGCTGACGGTGCTGAATTTACTTACCACGGTCGACCAAAACATTGTGATCCGAAGACGTATGGATATCGCGGTGAATTTCTTGAAATGATGAATTATGGGGATCTGAGTGAAAATGAATCAACTGGAGAAGCCTCAGGTGTAACTGGCTCATCAAACCTCGAGGAACTATGCAAGGATTGTTCTCAAAATTTTAAGGATCATACCATTCCCCGTGGAAAGTATTTTACTGAATCTGCCATCGATCAGAAATACACCACAAAGCGTGAGGAGTTTTTCTTGTATCGCCCGCTGCATGTATTGGTGCAGTGTCCCAAGATCTTGAAAGATTTCACCAAAAGTGCTGAAACCAAACCATCATTAGTTGAGTTTCTGAAGAATAGGTTTGACCATTCTTGCGATCCTATTGTATACCCTGTCTATCGTCAACATTCCCCAGGAAAAGTTCCACATCGTAACAGGATGGATCTCACTCTAGCAGATCTCAGTCATGCTGATTTTACAAGCTCCATGTTGAAAAACTGTATTTTCACCAAATGCGTGATGTTGTTTGCTGAGCTAGCAGATGCAACAATGTCTAATTCCAAATTTTTTGAAACCACAATTATGCATAGCAATCTGGAGAATGTCAAAGCTGATAATTGTAAATGGACGAAGGCGTTAGTGTTGTTTTCCAACGTGGATGGTGCTCATCTCAGTTGTGCTATATCTGATGTGGGTGGAAACTGTTTTGATGGAACGAACCTTTCTGAAGCCATTACCTCAATGGAAGAAGAAAACAACCCTGAAGAAAACAACCCTAGTCAAGGTAAGTTCAATGAAATAATTGTCATATAATTATAATTTGCAAAACAAACTGTTTGAATGAGGCAAAGCTTTTCTTTTAAAACGGCTGTGCTTTATCAGATATTGGAAAACACGAGATAAATAACCAATTAGCCGTCACTGAAACAGTGACAAAAGTTTTATTTATCGCGGAATCGTGCACGAATCAATATTTTTTTTAATCAGACCCTAACTTCGCCTAAAATACTAACCGATCAGAACTGGTTGGAAATGTTTTGCAGTCGTTTAGATTAGTACAGCGTGTTTCGACTTCGGGCAAAGCGTCTTGTTTCCTGTTGCGTGAAGCACAGAAGAAAAATCTTACAAAATTTTACGACTGCAAGTTGTATGACAATTGACAACAATATTGCAAGACAAGTTGTAGACAAGTTGCTTGCTGTAGCAACTCTGCAAACCTAATAGCCTTTTCCACGATATCCGACCAGGCCTGAAAATACGCCATGTTTGGGGGGCAAAATCACTGTTTTTGTTCGTCATCTTTTATCAAAAAAAAATTATAGAATTTTATTTTCTTAACAATTGTTGAACACTTGATGAATTCAATTTTGACGAGAATTCGGATTAAATAGCAAAATTGTTTACGTAAATACGCGTGGAAAATTTGGATTTTTTCACCTCGCATTTTTATGGTGAAGTTTCAAAATCTATAGTTGGAATTTTACACAAAGTTAGAAACAGTCTCAGGCTTACTAAAAAATGAGAAATTTGGTTTTAATTTACTTTTCAATAAAACAAAATTTGCCTAATTCAATTGTTTTGCCAGCAAATTGCCGGTAGCCCTGGTCGCATAGCGTGAGAAAAGCTCATTATTAACTATGAACCTGACGCTCAAGGTTTTTAGCCATCTATATAGAAATAGCTCTTCTTGAGTTATAGGCTTATAGCACAAATAATACAATAGAAAAATTATTTTACAATAATGTGATGTAACACTTGTGTTCTGTAGGTGAAGGTATATCTAGCATGGAAACTCAGTTGGAAGCTTCAGATACTGTGGAAAAAGTTAGTGATCAAATATTATTAATTTTCTGCCGTAGTCCCTCTATCTTGCCACTCCCCCTCTAATAAGCCCCTTCTATGTAGAAACAGCTCTTCTTCAGTTATAGCACAAATGATACGATAGGAAAATTATTTTATAATAGTGTGATTCAACACTTGTGTTCATTAGGTAGGGGTATCTAACATAGAAATTCAGTTGGATAATCCAATGCTGTTATAAAACGTAAGTGATCAAATGTTGTTAATTTTCTGTCGTAATCTCTCTATCTAACCCTTCCCCCTCTAACAAGCCCCCTTTTTAAGAAAAAATTTATTAAGCCCCCGCCCATTTACTCAACAAACGCGTCTCTTTATGTTATGTTATATTTAAAGTAATTATTTATTATTTTTTGCTTATGCTTTATATTTTACGGAAAATTATCAACGATTTTAACAATAACTAAATAAGCCCCATCTCTCAATTAAGTTTCCCCCTTAAAAGGGTCTGCCACGATTGAGCCCTCCCCCTGGGGGGCTAAATAGACAGGAAGCGGTATATATTTCGAACTTAATACGTGTACATGTCGACAACGGTAGTTGGCAAGCAAAACATGAATCTAAACGGTTTAGGGGAAAATATAGGTACGAATAGGCGGATACGGATAGACGAGTATGGGAAAGACCAAGAGGGTTTTCTTTCACGGTGATCCGCATTTGAAATGTTATAATATTTCGCGTTGCAATGGCATCTGAACCAATCATTTTGTTTTCTTTGTAGTACCAATGCATCATCTTCTACGACAACGTGAAATTGTTTAATTGGAAATTTAACTTTTTCTTTAATTTCTTCGGCTCAAGTTTCGCAGACATTCTCAAAACAAAACGACATTCCTTATTTCTGAAGTATGGTTACGAGTTTGATTTCATTGGGTGCAGTTAAACTCCTTCAAAAAGTGCTGCATCGCCCGTACGCATATACTTCCAAAACTTTCTTCTTGTCGGTATTGACGTTTAATAATACATAAAATATATGTTTTGAAGGTGGCTGCCTAGAGTTTTATCTCCGGTAGTATTTTGATCTTATAAACAAGTAAATTTGAATGCCGAAATAATATTTTGGTCGCAAAACAAACGTTGAATATCTTGCGTTTCCTTCGGTAAATTTTTTCATATTTGGCACATCGATTGCTGGTGGTTTACTTGTTTATTTGCCAGATTTTAAAAAATTAAATCGATACCTTTTTGAGTAATCCGCAAAAATTTACTGTGGAAAACTCCTTCGATTTATTTTTTTCAAAATTAGTGTGTATGTATTTTTCATTAATACTTCTCGAACCAGCATCTTGTAGGCAAAGGTTTAGTGCATAGAAATATTTCTAGTACAAATTGAGTCAAGCACTCATCAGCTAAATGGCGAATATTGCTAAAACTCAATGACAATTGACAGGAAATATCATCGAGTTGGAAAAAATTTCCGCACGAGCACACTGATAATGACCTCTAGCAGAATTCTGTATCGAGTCACCAATTACGATGCAACTTTTGCCTTTGAATAAGACTGACTTAGACCGTAATTATAGTGGGTGCAGCTGTTTCGTAGCTATTAACTTTAAATTAATTACTTATATTGTCATTTGTTGTTTTGCAGCCTGTGTCTAAACGACGATTGAACAAAGACAAATTTATTGTTGGATATTTGGAGGAAAAATGTTGGCAAAAAGTCTGTATGCTATTACAGTGCTGTTGCACACGCACTCGTGGGGAATTTAACACGAAGCAAAAATTTCTACCTGCATGTCAATGTAAATGAACTATTAAATTTTAACAGTTTTGATAGCTCAAGCTTTTCATGTTCAGGTGGGTGTAAAAACGCGTAAGTTTGGAAGGCACTTTTCTAGAGCAATCAACGTATTACCACGGAGGAACTATATATACCACAATGCAATGTGTGTACGTCAAACACGTACATGGAACAGTACTGAGCATGTGTGCGCTGTCGAAACCGAGCAAAAGTTCATTGTAAATGTGATCAAATGCGTAGTGTATATGTTATTAAAGAAAAATCGCGTTTAGCCTATAATGCTGCAAACCTAGCTGCCGAGATCAAGAATAATACCATAGACTCGATTTTGCCAGAAAATGTCACTCCGCGATTAGATATACAGTTTAAATTTTCTGAAATCAAGGTGCACGATGTTTTCCTGCAGTTATATAAGCTTAAAATATCAAAATCGACAGGCATTGATACTATTCC
>JAOBYK010603334.1:0-11309 GCA_025434845.1 Phenganax subtilis | reverse complement strand
CATTCTGGCTTATTGCGAAGTGCTAGTGTCGCTAATCGCCATAGAATTATCACATCAATGGGTCTAAAGTCGCTTGAACCAACAATAAGATTGAGATCTCTACGATTTGTCAACTCCACAGAACATATTTTACAGGATTTCGTGCTTATGAAGCTTTTATATTCACGAACAACCGTAGCGCCCTCCTTTGGCCGTCATGCTGTTTTCAGGGTTGGTAGGCTTTTGCGCATGCTTGGGGCCAAATGTGACTTGAAAAGTAGCCAAATTCAATTGTACGAGACCAAACTGTGGCAATTTAAAAAGAGGTCAGAAAAAAGCCAAATTAGAAGCTAGCACTCAGGCCTTTTTTAATCCGACTTAGTGACGTACTGTTGTAGGTGGACCCAGTGGACCTCATGGGTGGGACCTTGACGTAGCACTAGCTCGTAAACCCCCCTTATATACCCTGACGCGGACGGCAGTGAAGACAGTGCGTGTTTAATTGCTATTGGTTACTTTATCGGTATTATAGATTTAGTAGATTATCCATATGATTATTTTTGAAATTTACATTACAAATCAACCTCTCACACCATTATTATACATTTAAGTGATTTTTACAACTAAATATCAGTATAATTCTAAAAATTGTTTTTGAAGTGAAAAGAGGCCAAAAAGTAGCCAAACGGCCAAATTTTTTTTTTGAGGCCAAACAAGAAAAAAAAGGGCCAAAATCGAGTTATTTGGCCTCAAAAAGGCCAATATACCAACCCTGGCTGTTTTCCTATTTGAATAAATAAAAATTTTACACATTATCCGGTTGCGTTAATTACATTCTCGAATAAAATTCCACACTTTTTGTGGACACCGTGGGACGAGAAATTCGAGATTAATGCACAGTCCACTCACTACGGGGGAGTGGACTGGAACACAGGCTACTGGAAGGCGTGCTATGCGAATTTTTCGGAGAATTGAACTTCCCTTATTAATAATATATTTGTTGAAAGAACAAGCCTGAATGTAAGTTACCTCTCTGTTTGATCTTCTTGATGGAATTTTCTGTTTTCTCTGCGAATAAAATATGAACAAACATTGACGTTTTTGCAAACAGTCCAGTTTTCTCTGCAATATAAAAGCACTACCCAAATGACGTTTTCCGGAAATTATTAGAGAGGTTCAGATCTGACTTCCACTACCACTACCACTAACTTTCGCTACCTAAACTCATATTTGATTGGTTGATCAATTAGACAAGACGCATCTCATTGGTTAGTCTTGGCCAATCGAAGTCGTATTGATATTGGAAGTCAAATCTGAACCTCTCTATTAGAGAGTTTAGGAACGCGACGGCAGAAGACGACGGCAACGTATTCATGAATTAATTTTGCATACTTTCTCACAATTGACATAAATAAGAGCACACGTTGTGTACACGTTGCCGTTTTCCCGACAACGTCCTTTGAGGTGAATCGCCGTTGTTTCGAAAACGTCAATAACTATTCGCTCCACGCCCTTACGCGGTCGTAGACGTTGCCGTCGTCTTCTGCCGTCGCGTAGCCAAACTATCTATTTAAGCTTCGCGTTCAACGGCAAACGTCAGACACCAGGCGAAAAACGATTTCCAGAACAAAAACAGTAAGGCAAAGATACAATTAGTTGTGTTAGCACAGGGTGTTGAAATAAAACTGTTTGACATAGAATGGAAAATCCAAAAAGACGAGAGGCGAAAATCTCTGCCAAGAAAAAACGGCTCTGCCGTTTGCCCTAGCTTTTGAACGCGAAGTTTAAACTCCCTATTAACGGCCAACGAAAGCCACCCTGCGTTACAAGCAATTTATATAATTCAAAGCATTGTAAGCCTTTTAGGTGTGTTACATTCACTAAGCAACCACAAAGCAAGTTCCCAATGATAATCGCTTAACAGAGGTTCCACTGCAATTGCTCACACTTTTCAACTCATGCATGCTTTATAGCAGAATTCGCCGATGTAATGCAAAGCTCAACATCCATTCCACAAAAAATGCTGAGCAATTCGCCTGGGGCTGGATGTATAAAACCGTTGTTAAAGTTAACTATAGTTAAGTACGAATTTCAACCAATCAGAATCGCCTGTTCAAGATTTAACTATACTTCTTAACTATAAAATCGTAATTAAAACGTAGTAAAAAAATTTTATACAGCCGGCCCCAGAACTTCTACAATATGCCAAAACTTGACATACATGTCTTTAGTACAGTCATACAAATTATTTTCGATTGCGTGACGTTTTAAACGGAAGACAGGCAAACGAACAACTTTGAAAGCGATATTTTCGTATTGGAGTGGATGCTAGAACGAAAAAGAAAGCAGCAAGGACCCTACATTTCAATTTACACAAAAGCTAATGTAACGTTTGCCATGTACGGAACCGCGGGGTCGTGTAATTGTAGCCACAACTGAAAATACATTTCTCCTTACTGAAGTTAGATTAACTTATATCGGATTCTCCTTTTGTCTTGAAGACAGGAAAAAAAATGTTTAATGGTTCCCCCAGCTTTTAAAAATGAACTTCACTTATCTTGCACAACAAACCAGGGGTGGCTACTGAATTTGCCTACTGTATGTGAACTATTAAGCTTCGCTTTGTTCGCATTGAAATTCTACTTTGCATTAATGTACGTGTTCATCACTAAATTGAATATTGTTTTATTGCTAATGACGGGCAAGAGGTGTGGTTTATTTATTGTTCCATATCTATTGAATTCTTATTAAAGCGTCTACTAGATAGAAATGACAAAGCTCCGCATGCCAGTTGGTAAAATCTATATTAACAACCGCAAAATCCCTACGAAGGAGAGATAGAGAGTCTTCTTCAATGTACGCAAGAGTTGCACTCACGAAGTGGCAGCTTTGAAGACTGCAGTACCTCATCAAATCACATAGGTACATAATATGAAGTAGTAACACGTGATTAAATGCATGACCGGCATGCATGCCATTCTGCACCCAGGACCAGGCTAACAAGTCGACGTTGCAGTGGAGCACCCAGCACCTCAGTGGTGTAGCCCTCTAGTCTTAACAAGGGGGGGGGGCTTTCCAACACCGTATTCCAAAATATTTGGGGTGTCGGCCGTCACAAACTTTGAAATTTATACAAAATCAATTGATAATGACAAAGCATGGTGATGTACAATGTCAGTGGAAAATCTGCTCTTTACTTTGTTAGAGACATGCAATGGCTGGGGTTATTATGCCATGATTGCACATAGCATAACATTGAACTGAGTAGCTATTTTATACTGAAAGCATCTTTACTGGAAAGAACTTCATGAAGAGCGAAAGAGCATCAAGAAATGGCAAGGAAAGAGTTTGAAGAACGTCTTAATCTCTTGGAAAGAACGGTTAACCAGTAGCTCAAGCCTAACCAAATGAACATCTTCAGTGGAGAGAAAAATTATCAAGAGATTGACTCAGGAACCGAGTGCGAGATGTTACCCATGAAAGACTTTGCCAGCACCTAAATAGCAATATAGATCCATCTCTGAAAATGGTAAATCCTCATGATCTTACTGATCAATGAGCATTACAAAGTCTTTGGGAAAGTCATCACATTACAAACAAAACTACAAGCCTTAGAAGCTGGAGCAAAATCCAATAGTAATGATGATAAGGAGGACTAAAAAACATTGTGTAGAACTGGTTACTCATGCATACAAGCATATAAAATTTCAATCTAAGTCAACTTACAATAAAAATAAATACTTTACCACAAGTGGAATTTCAGGTTTCTGTTCGGTACAATTATCCCAGAAAGTTTGAAATAAACACCGTATCGTTATTAGGCGTAGTCCATTAGAAACTTTGGAAATTGCTGGGTATTAAAGGGGGTTAATGTAAAGACTTCACAGTTCAAGCCATAATTGGCCCATGGACATTAGATTGAGAAGATGAAGATGCTCCAGAGGTATTGCATCTTAAGAGCTTAATAAATTATATATCTGTTTTTAAAACTGATTGCTTACATTTTTGTGACTTAATTCTCCTGAAATTTCATCAATCCTACACAGATAGTCACACTGGCACTGAAAATCAACCAATCACTAGCATTTAACATAGACCAGATCTATTTCTCTCTTTAGCAGAGAACTTTGCAAGCTGCAATGTTGTGATGCACATGCATAAGAAAACTGGCACGTGATAGAAACTGGACTATTTTTACTTAGATCATTTTTACCTACTTTGAAGATTTGTATAGCAAGTAGATGGACAACATATTACCTTGACTATCTATGGCTATCTTGACTATCTAGTAAGCTATGCAAGTGACACCTTGAATATCGAGGCCCAAGGACGATCAGAGTGAATGGTTTAATTTAGTAATTTGTTTTAACACTACTTGACTCAAAATCACTGGATAACTAAAATAGTAACATGTGGTGCATAAAGAAAGTGATGTTTTATTCACGTGGCCCACCCAGTCTGAGGAAAGATTATTTCTGTTTGAAAGGTAGAAGTGGGTAAAAGCCTACATATACAAGCCACACATAGAAAGCAGCAGACCACATTTGGACACAAAGCTTCATCCTTGTAAATGGTTTTAATAAAGAGTGCACCAACTTGGACAAGAATTTCATCTAGTATAAATGCCTCTCTGCCCTGGAAGTAGTTGGGGGGGGGAGGCAAGCTGGGTAAATAGAGTCTTGGATGAAAAACCTTGGAATTGCGCAAATAGTCAAATTAGATGAACCTGCACGATAATATAATACTCACGAGAATCCATTACGATGATAGCTTCTTTCATTACTCCGTGACCGAGATCTACTTCTATTGTACTTGTGCGGTGATCGACCTCGGCGCTTCTCACTCATATTTTATACTTTCTATTTTATCATTGTTCTCCACAATTCACTAAAAATCTTTCCAATCATACACGAATTACTGAGATAAATACACAGCCAAAATATAACGAAGAGCCCAAAAGAAGAATGACAAATTAATGATAACACGTACGTACGGCCGCGCTGAACATTAAGCCTGGATCCATGTCAGAAAAACATGGTCAAAATTCAGACTAAGTATAACCATAACAAGGTTTTTCTCATTGCATAGTTTCAGCTGCATCTTGCTTTTACCTGCGTAATTACCGCATATTTTTTAAGTTAAGTTAATTTTACGACTGAAATGAAGTCGCACAAGTTCATTGTTTGAAGGGAAAATACACGTTGACTCTCAATATCTCTATCTACACAAAGAAACCAGCGGTATCATCCCTCTGAATCAGAGGCTCTGATTGAAAATAGAAATTGGAAAAAGAAAAAGAAGAGAGGACATAGAGGAAAAAGCAGTTGTGGAAAATTGAGGAAGTTGGACAAATGTCAAATGATGTCCACAGTACTACCTGCCATTGTGCCGCAAGGTCAGCACCATACGCTCAAACCATGGATGAAATGGACTTTGTGAGAGGAATTTGGTCTGCAGCAATGAGTGGTGAAATTGATGAAGTTCAAAAGCATTTGGACAAGCAATGCTCTCTTAATCAAGTAGATAGCGCCGGGTATACTGCTTTGGTGAATATAAGCATTTGTATAATCTTAAAGAATGCATAATAAGTGCACAGACAAGTTCACTAGCAAACTCTTGATGTTTTGCCAACTGTCAGTTTTTTAATGTCTCTTGCTCCAACTTTATTGCACTGATTCTAAGTCCCAACCACTGACCCAAATTGCAGCATTCGTCAGACTCACTTTAGTCGCACTGATGCCTGCCGCACCACATTGGTCTTAAAACACGAGCACCAACACCACAATGCACCAGTGCTGCCATGTTGCCAGAACTGCAATGCAACAATGTATCAATGAAATCAGTTGAGGTTTCACGCATTTGATTATTCACAGTGTTCATCTAGTTTATACAGCAACAGCTATGTATATCTAGAGCACTGCATGTACTGATGGAAATTCACTTGTTGCAACACAGCCATCATTCAATGCTTCCCAAAATTTGCCATCTTTTCAGCATTATGCAGCTCGTCATGGACATTCAAATGTGTGCAAGTTGTTATTACAATCTGGTGCTAACCCTAACTGCTTGACACGTGCTGGAAAAGCTACTCCACTACACAGAGCAGCTTACAGTGGACACAGTGAAGTAGTGAAAGTTCTTATTGAACATGGTGCAAAATTGGATATCGTTGATATTGATGGACAAACAGCATTGCACAAGGTAATGTACAACTGATAGTGCAAGACTCTCTGTTAGTTTGCCTTTGACAGGTGAGATTTACGTACCAGGGGCCGGTTGTATAAAAACGTGGTTAAATTTAACTATAGTTAAATATGAATGTCAACCAATCAGAATCGCCTATTGAAGATTTAACTACTTTTTAACCACAAAATCATAGTTAAAATGTAGTTAAAAGTTTTATATAACGCGCTCCAGATGTTTTCTGCTACTTGAGGTTTATTTGTACTGTTGGAGTTTAGTTGTGCACTTGTTGAAGTTCAAGTGATAATTAGTTTACCTTACTTTATAGTCTGTGCAGAAAGCAAATATAGAAGTCATTCAACTACTCATGAAAAAAGATCCAAGTCTATCAACAATGAAAGATAAATGGAACAAGTTACCTGTCAACTATGTTGTTGAAACAAACTTGGAATTACAACTACTGCTCAAACCTTGTCCTTGGACAGCATCATGACAATGTATTATGTACTACCCTGTATTATAGGAATTAATTCTGATGAAACAATATTGTGTCACAGTAAATCTGTAATATGAGAATGCAGGCACATGTATTCTGCCCTAATTATGCTGACTATGCTGTATAAAGAGAAGTATCTTGTGGTGATAATGAACTTTTGTAAGCTTCAGTGAAAATGTTAACTGTGGTTAAGTGATATGGATTATTTATTTATTAAATGATACAACTCTTATGAATTGTAGCACCATATATTATGCAATATTGCTTGAATTCATAGATACTAATCAAAATGAAAATACACATGTCATGAGGCAGTTGATGTAACCTTGGACTAGAAAAACAGTTTTTGTTAAAGTTTGTGTGCAATTGGCGGAAGATGACCTCAATTATTGTACTAGTCTGCTGCATGGCTTTGGGGGTACATAGGGTGCATTCCAGCAATTTCATAAATTGTTGTGCTTAAATGGTTTAGTCGTCTTTCTAATTTGAATAAAAGAAACAGTCTGTGGAGTACGAATAACAAATTTGTTCACTCTGGCATCACATTTTTCAGCATGATTTTTCCTCGGTGGTGGAAAGAGTAAAATGATGGCCTGTTACTGGCTGTTTCCCAACTTCTAAACGAAATAAACATAAACAATTATCTGACAGCAGGAGCATAGAAAATCCAATGCTGCAACTCTTCACTCAGTACTACTTCTCCTCATAACTAAAACATTTTAAGCTGGAAACACTAGTCCAAATATTTATCTAGGTAAAATATGTTGTTGAGACAGTTCCCCTTGCCAAGTACTATTGCTGGATGTTGATACTAAAATACTGGTATCTAATTCATAGCAAGTGCATGGAACTTTACTCAACTTTTTGCACTCACTTGTTGGCTAGTTCTGCTGAAGCTTTGATTTCCTTAAAGTTGCCTGCCATTTGAACAGCTCCAACTGATCCTAATATGAAGCCAAAGATACACTGAAGCACAATCTGAAACATAATTTATTCACTAAGTCACTGAATGGCAATGTGCCTTACTCAGCCTCAAGCCAAGTTAGTTCAGTCCACTAAGAGGTTAATTGGAAAGCAAGATCACTACTCTGCCTCCTCTTCCTCTAGGCTGATGCTACTGAGTGGGGTTTGACCATAGTCATGGGCATTCTTTGCAGTATCTAATTAAAATTGAAAGCTCACCCCAAACAAAATCCTAAATCCTGATCTAAACATGTAATGAGTGCTTGTGAGTGAAGCCCACTAAAGATAAGTGATTTTCATGGAAAAGGTTTTCTTCAGCAGTTAACTGGTTAAAGTGTATGCCAGACAAACAACTTTTCCTTGACGGTTGTACACATGTATACACAAGAAACCTTGCTGAGATCGAAGCTGGCATGAGTAGCTTTTGAACAAGGCTGCATCTCAAGAAAAAACTAGTTAACTTTTGTCAAACACTCAAGTAACTAAACTTTGTCTAAGAAACCTTTGTAGGAAATATTGCTTGTCTGTGCTGGGCTTCAGCTGTTCTGCACTCCATTGAGGGCCTGTTTACATGAAGGCAAGTTACTTGGTTAACTGAGTAACTCGCTTTGCTAGGACGAGCAAGCAATGTGTTTACATGTAACCTAGCTAGTAACCTGGCATATGCTCCAATCAGATGCCAATGTACAACACTTTCACTTTGAAGGAAATAATGAGGTAATAATACTCGGTGTAAGCGAACTGGTGAGAATTTTCATGGCATAGCCGGGTTTTCCTTCGAAGTGTTTACATGGATTAACCAAGTAACTCGCCTTGCCGAGATCTCAGCAGAAAAAGCCGGGATCTCAGCAAGGTGAGTAACTCGGTTGTTCCATGTAATCAGTGTGTCGGGTAAACTACTTATGATATAGAATAGCCAGGATCTCGGTCGAGCCGAGTAACTCGTCTAGCCCGGTAACTCGCTTCCATGTAAAACAGGTCCTGAGTGTATATCACAGCTTTGCAGCTACAAGGTACTGCAAACACTTACATCTTTTGGTAGTGAAGTGAAATCTTCTTCAATCAGTTTCAAATAAGTTCTGTCTACAAATTAATATAAACACAGTCGCTTTCCATAATCAACAAAATTATGATTATGAAAGGTTATATATTAATATTCTCAGTCAGTGTGTTATTTCTCTCGGTAACATTCACATAATTTAACGTTTCAGTCCACACGACAATTTAATGAATTAGGATTACACTTACATTGCTCTGAAGAATATCCCGCATGGATAATTATTACTAAGCCAACTAGCACAAAAACTTTTCCTAAAAGACCCATTTGCAAACCTTGCTGATGCAGAAAAGAGATAATCAATCTGACCGGCACATAGTGATTGAGGGAATGAGGGGCAGTCGTATCCCCGCGTTTTGGGTACCCGTACCCCCATATGGTATCCCCGTGCTTTAACCCCTAGTGATTTGAACAGTGGATTTGGGGATCCCGGTAGTCTACTCCAATTATTGTCCTTCTGCATTTAAAATCATCTTTGTATATTAAAATAGTTGTTTATATTTGATGGCTGTAAAAGAATATTTTATCACTACCTGAACGCTGACACAGCAAGGCGTTAATGTCAATCAGGGTTGCCAGCAGGCAGCAGTGCTCTCACATCAAAATTTAAGGATTCCTTAGATTGGCCAAAAAAGATTCCTGTATTTCCTTAGATTTCCGTAAAATTCCTCAAGAAACTACGAGCATAGTACAATAAAACATTGCAGGAGTGTAACACTAAATTTTTGGCCGATGAGCATTGCAATGAGCAGTTCACTGTAATGTTGATAAGAGAGAGCTGTAACTATGTTGTCTGGGCTATAACTAGATACGATAATTGGGGGGTGCCTGTTCATATATTCATGTTCTTCCGACGGATTTTTTTTGAAAGCGACTGTTTTCCTTACAGCATGTTAGCATGAATACATGAATATGCACCCCTCTCCCAATTATTGCGTCTAGTTATGACCCTGACTGTTGAGTCGCATCCACTGCTCAGAACCAGAATAAACACAACATCCAGTCATTCACTAAACTAGCAAGATGAACACACCAGCAAAAGTACAGTTACACTCTAAATGACCGACATTTACGAGAAATTTCCCGAAAAATCCCCCAAAATATGCGATTCCCCAGATTGCTCCCCAAAATTTAGCAAATTTCCCTGCTCCCCAAGTGCTCCCCAAATTTCCCCAAACGCACTTTTTAAAGCCAAAAAAGCCAAACTCTAAATTAAGACAGGCTCCTCACAATCGCACCACCAATTGCACCACAGGCTGGAACGGCTGGAACTAGAAGACTGAAGACGTTGGAAGTCACGGATGATCGCCAATAACATTTTGCTACCGTTGAGTTTGTGTTTATAGCTCTACAGTCTACGGCTACAGTGACTTTCAGCGTAAATGTCACTAGTTTTATGTAATTTAACTTGAATTGTGAGGTGATTGTGAGCCTATCTATGGTGACCAAAAAGCAAATCCCTTTCTCAGCCCGATTTTACAGGCTGTAGGAAGGGAGCTGGAGCTAGCATTGCAGTTGTCTTTTCACTTCAAACTCAAATTTCGCCCAATTCGGATTCAAATTTACTATTTCAGATTCTTTTCCTCATAAGAGCTAAACGCTCCACTAGCAAGAGCATAGTCACATTGATAAGTGGACTTCAGTTGACTTTTTAATGCGGCTTCCATGCCATGTCGATCCAGAGCCAAAGGAAGCTCTCGCCATTGCTGTGTTCCGTCAGAACCATTTAATCTCCAAACAAGAAAAGCCTGTAAATAAAAATTGTCGAAATTCAAATCGCTTTGGATAAAACGAAGTTACAAAGGTTGAGAATCAAGATGCACCCATCATTGACTTGTAAGGTTAAATTTGATTTTGAGGTCTAGAAACGAGACGAATTAACCAGTGACTACACATTCTAGGTACAATACTTAATTTAATTAGCTTGATTAAAGTCAGGTCTCAAATTCCATAGTAAAAGCAGTGATTACTTATTTACAGCTATGTAATAGACCTTTCACCACTTATGGTCAGTCAGTTTGGAGTTTACAATGTTGCAAATTGAAGGTTTTCGCCGAAACGAGCCAAAATGGGCCTATGGCATGAACTAGCACAACTAGCACTGCATGTGACTACATTCAACGGCGCTACATTGGGCACTGGGCACTACATTAGAATTGATCCACTGGAATAGATCCCTACTCAATTTCATCATTGAAAGTAGAATTTACAAAAATACGATTTCTTGTTTTTCAAGCGCAAAAGAATGTCTAAACAACCAGCAGTCTTCGGCAAACACCTATAACAGTTGATCTCGTGCAAAAAAAATGAGAATTATTCACAAATTTCTTCTGAAATCACTATATTTCATGAACCAATACACTTCCCGTTTTTGACACCAAAGCTCATTATAAATGTCACTAAGTTTGATGAATCATATTTTCCTTTTACTTTGGTCCTACGGCACTGATTTTTAGTTGTAGCATAAGCATATGTAGTTGTAAATCTTGGAAATTTAGACGATTTCTATAGAATAGCGGTGAAGAAAATGATAATTTTAAATCTCTACAATAGTTGGGTTATTAGTCCGTGTAGCAAAGCACAGAACGCGTCACAAGTACGTGTCAATAATTATTTAGCAGGAGCACTAAT
>JAOBYK010603223.1:0-11311 GCA_025434845.1 Phenganax subtilis | reverse complement strand
CGCCGTCCCCATGAGATCAATATGGAAGAACGCCGCAGAACGGAAAAAGGCGACGTTTCATGAAAACGGCAATTATTATTGCCGTAACGAAGTTCCAGGTATATACATCATTGGTTTCTTCATCCCCATGGAACCGCAGTCTCAAACGAAAATTCTTAACCCTAGGGCTCCAAGTACCTCCTCAGAAGGTATTTGGACCCTCTAAACCCACCCCCAGTCCCACCTTCTTAGAAGGTACGACTGGAGCCTTAAATTAAAATCACAAAAGTGCTCAAAGATCTGGTTTCCTGCACCCTGGAGTTGGAGCAATCCTTCCACCAAGAAACCAGTCGACCTGCACCAACACCTACACGGACCAGTTTTCAACCTGGCGGGTGGTTTTTCGGGCCAGGCTAGACAAAGCATCATAGAAGAAAGAACGGAGCTTGTCCCTTGCAACAATTTGAAGCACATGTCAAAACTCTACTGCGTGGTTTATAGAATTGTCCAACTTCGACAAAAACTAGAGCGACTACATAGGCTCTCCTTTTGGTTTGATTACACTCCATCATCCATCTCCAAGATGAAGAACTGCACCCCCTTGGATCTGATCTGACAGTCGACTGACTAGTGCTCTCATGGGTCTGCTGAAGGAGCTTCAACCTCCTTCAATGAATCCTCCACCAATCCAACAGCCGCACAAAGTTACTACGAAATCACGCGAAGTCCACCGAGCACTGGACATGGCCCCATACCGCCGATGAAAAGATTGAACAACATTGAACAACGATACATGTACCACCACCTCCACAACCCTAACCATCCATGGGACTGGAATGTATGCCGCCCCGACCCCAGGTCAATCACCCCAACTGATTGGCAAACAGGCCATACATGGATGGTCTTTCTAATGCTCTGCCTTCGAAGTGCCTTCCTCCCAGCTCCTTCCTCCTTCGCCCCCTTCCCCAGCACCTGCCATTCAGCTCTGGACGTGCCCGGCCTCGACAGGCGGGCGTCCGGGTCCGGGTCACTTGTTCTTTCGATACCTAGATCTTTCAACTGCTGAGCAACAATGTTTGCAGAACTTCATCAATGACAACCCTAACGAGTTCGGAGGGCAAGTTGCATCGATTGCAAGATCTATATAGTATGAATAGACCAAGGACGGTTTGCCCATGGACCGGTTTTCGTTCGTCCGTATGGCATAATTCTGTGCTTGTCCATGCTTGTCCATCACTTTTCCCTCACAAAGCGCGTGTGAGCGGCTTCCATCCCAAGCTTGTCCCTGGGATTTGAGAGAAGAAGCCCTGAACCCATCCTTCAATGGCGGTACTTGAGGTCTGGCCCGAAGAAAGAAACCCCCAGGTCCCAAAACCGGGCCTGCGATTCCACCGGTTCGATCGAGTCCTGACAAGTTGGCATGAGAACCAACCTCTTTTCCCGAAGGCCTTGAGCCTACGGCTCGCTCAAGCAAAAGGTCCGCTGCCGCTTGAGTGCGGCACTTGTGTTTTGTCCGAGCCATCTTCATTCGGTTGATTGTGATTGGCATCACCCACTACCCATAAGGGGGTTGGCACTCTAGCTACCGCATTGGTAGCGGAGCGCCTGGTCGCTCCAGCGCTCTTGGTGTGGCTTTGTCAAGGTCCTGACCTTGGAGGCAGAGATCCACGACCACGAGCGGTCGGACTTCGTGGCGGTCAAGGTCGCCTCCGCAGCGGTTCAGTGTCTTCCCGCCTGTTGCTTTTGGATATCCTCCATCCGTGAGGAGGAGACTTCTCTCTTTGTCTCCTGAGAGGGAAGAACCACATCCTGAACCTCAAGGACGTCCTGACCGACCAGAACCAGATCCTGAGCCTGAGCCCGGTGACTCTCCGCGGTTACGACACCAAGGACTTGATCGTCGACAGGCTGTGGATCCGCTTCTGGCCACGCGGCTTGGGGGCTTGTGGCTATCGCCTGAACGCCGAGAATAAGATCGGCGGCCTTTCTCCATACTTCTTCGAGGATTTTGACCTGACGGTCTTCCTTGGGGAACCTTTTCCAGGACTTTGTGATCCTGATCTTCACCTTTTTCCACTTCTTTGCCAACGGCAATTTCACCATGGAGCCGAAACAAACGGCTGAAACAATACCTTCGTGGGATGGAAATCCACGGGGTTGGAGGCGCTACCAGCGAGAGGTAGCATGGTATGTCCTGGGCACCAAGAAGAACCAGCGAGCCCTCATTGGTCCACGCCTGGTGTCGAAGCTGACTGGCCCTGCCAGGTTGCTGGCAATGTCATGGAACCGAACTGACATTGCAGGTTCCAATGGAGTTCAATCTATGATGAAGAAACTGGAAGCTTCGCCACTTGTTCGAAGAAAACTTCCCAACACCGCCGCTGTCATGCAGCAATATTTCACCTACAAACGCATCCAAGGTGAAAGTGTCAGTGCCTACCTCGTCAGGGAAACGCTCTTCTTTGAGGAGTTCTTGGAGTCCCTGATGGACTTGAAGGATGGACCCTCCATGGACTTCATCTTCGACGAGCTCGACCCCAACACCGACGAGGAGGACGATGATGATGGTGGTGCTTCATCCAATGCTGGATCCAAGAAGAAGGAATCACCGAAAGGCTATGAGAAGATTCCTCAACGAGATCCTGATGGAGGAGACCCTGATGAACCAGGTTCTCGAGCAGCTTCACGCGCAGCTCCACGAGGAGGACCGACTTCCTTGTCCACCACCGACTCCTTCATCTTGACCCAGTTGAGGGGTTGGAGATTGCTCAGCGGTGCATCCTTGAACGCTGAGGAATGGCGCTCCATATTGGCCAGCACGAAGAACCAATTGGATTATGACTCAGTGAGCTCGGCCTTGATGATCCTCTTCGATGAGCAAGCTCAACATCATCGCCATGCCCAAGCTCATGGTCCTGTACACTCTCTTCACCATGTGGAGGAGGATGATTGGGGCTGGCAAGATGACTCCAGTTGGGATTGGTCAGATCCCTGGGCTAACATGGCCTGGGAATCCGGAGATTGGTACTATTAGAATGACGCCATTGAGGAGGCAGAATCCACACCTGCTCCTGAAGACCAAGGTGGTACCAGCGAACCTCCTCAAGAAGCTCTGGCTGCTGATCGGTCATGGTCTCAAGCCCAGAGGACAAGTCAGATGATCCGAAAGGATCGAGGGTTTGGCCAGTCTGGTCAATCTTCCTCCCATCGCGGATGCTTCAACTGCGGTGGAAACCACCTGGCTCGAGACTGCCCTGACCGACATGCACCACCTCACAAAGGAAAAGGATATGGGAAAAACATGCACATGGCCTATGACGACGACTATGACACGATGGCCTTCACCAAGGGCAAAGGCAAGGGCAAATCATCTGGTAAGATGGCCCACCTCATGGAGGAGTTCGTGAACTACTACTACTCCAAGGGGAAGTCCAAAGGAAACCAGAAGGGTAAGTTCCAGAGCAAGAATCGCAACAATGTCAACGCCTATGCCCTGGACACCTTCGACTTCCACGGCCTTCAATTTGACCGCGAACCTCATGAGGGAGCCCTTGACCTGTCCAAGGTTAATCCTGGAAATTTGGGGATGATGGACTGCGGAGCAACCTGCTCTGCCGGTCCTGAGACCTCCATTAACCGCCTGGTGACCTCCATCCTGGCTGTGGACAAGAGCGCATCAGTCAAGATCGATGGAAAAAGACGACCAAGGTTTCGTTTTGGTTCTGGCAGCTGGGGTCGTGCCCTTTTCCACATCTCAATTTGTTCAAGCCTCACCGGAAGAACGTTTGAAGCATTCACACTGCCAGATCCTCCCGAGACAAAGGAAGATTGGTTCGATTCGTCGATGCTGGTGCCAGTCCTGGTTGGCATGGATTTCATTAGGGGAAACGGTCTCATCATCGACTTCCAGGATGGTTATGCTGTTTGTGGAGCCCTTGAAGGAAGTCAACCGTTCTACCTCCCCCAGAATGCCAAACAGCACTACATGATTGACCTGGTGGACTTCCTTTGTTGTGGCAAACAATGTCATGACGGTCACCCTCAACTTCATGTGGTTCATGGTGAAGGGGAAAACCATCGTCGCGTTCACTTCGCTCACACATGTGAAGTTGAAGAGTTGTGCATGAGCCCCTTGAATGTTGAAATGGATTTGAACACAGTCACAACTCCACTTCCTTCCTCCGATCCGGAACAGCGAGCCTTCAATCGGCTGTGGACCAGAAGACTTCACTTGAATGCCGAACTGCAGCCTCAGCGAACTGGGCTCATGGGAAGTCTGACTTCCTGTCTTCGCCCTTCCAATTCGACTTCATCCTGTCATCATGGCGCCCAAGAAGACCACGACCGAGCCCAAGTTGGATGTGGACCGCCGGATGACTGTGGACCTTCGCGATCCACGGAGCAAGGCAGCCAATTGGCCCTGCTACGCTCATCACGAGCCGGGAAATGCTCAGTCCAACAAGTTCGGCCAATGGTTCAACTGCCGGGTGTGCGGACTTCGCCTGAGCTATGTGCCCAAGGTGGGATCTCCAGCGACGCACACGGCAACAGCAAATCCTGGGAATGTGACCAAGGCTCTGACCGAGTTGAAAGACCTTCTTCCCGAGGAGTTCAAGCCGACGGAGGACATGGTCAAGGCCGCAATCGAAATGGTGGTCGCTCAAGAACGCCTAAAGACCATGGTCGACGACTTTCAGACCAAGCTCGAGGAGACCAAGAACAAGGCAGTTCGAACCTACATCACGGAGAGGATTGCCGAGACGATCATGCCGAAGGCCAAGACTGCCCCTCGAGCAACTCGTACTTCAGAAGGCTATTCCGAGGAGCCGGAACTGCAAACTCCTCAGTCCCAGGCAAGCTGGATCCAAGTGGACGAAGCTCAGCAAATGACCTTCAATCCCATGGACTACCTGACCCCGGAGGAGCTTTAGCGCATGATGAACCTGGTCAACCAACGCATGACTGCAGCCAGCTCAACTCCGATTCCGGACGAGCAGGAAGAGATGGAACCCCACTACTTCGAAAGCCAGTGAGCACACCTGAGTCCCAAGAGGACTTGCGAGAAGGGTATAAACTTCCTCTTCCAGTCGGCCAGAAAGTCATGGACATGATCCACCACCTGAACACCGACCTGAGGGAATGCATGGCCACAACCATCTATGATGCCCGTCGTCTGGGAGATGTTCTGCCAAAAGTCTTCCGCACTTTCTGAAGCCTGCATCCGAGAAGGCATCCCAGTCCAGAGGATCAACCTGAACAACGGCTATGACCTCTACAAGGAGAAGACCTACAGCGACCTTTGGCTGCTGTTCTTGAAACAACGCCCACGGAAGATCTGGGTCAGCACCATGTGCACGCTGTTCTGCGATTGGGTTGATCTTAACTACAAGGACCGTTGGGAGACCTTGGAGAAACGTCGTCGAGGAGAACGCCAAATGTTCAAGAAACTATGTCGCTTCCTCCTGGACATCATCCACTTCGACCCCGACGTCCAGTTCTTCTGGGAATGGCCCCTTCGCTGCAGAGCTTGGAAAGAGCGCATCATCCAGGACTTCTTCGACAAGATTGGTGGCACCCTGGACTGTCGGATCGATGGTTGTCGCTATGGCCTCAAGTCTCAAAAGGGGAACTTCTTGTTGAAATCATGGAAAGTGAAAACCAATTCCCCTGAGTTCTATGCGGAGTTCCGTTTGAAGACCTGTCTCCGCAACCATGAACATGAATGGATCCATGGCATCGAAACCAACCGGTCAGCATACTACCCGGAGAACATGTGTCGCTCCATAGCCAAACACTGGCGCAAGAACCTTCTCCCAGATCGTTGGTGGCGACTACTTTGGTCCGCCGAGATTGCTGACGACAAGGCCCTGGATTCCATCATGGTGGCAGAACCTCACCTGCCTGAGATTGGAGTTGATGAGTACACACCCACCGAACCTCCAGCTCCAGGTGAATCTCGAGTAGAGGAGATCTCTGATGAACCTGAGGCACCATCTCCAGAAGAAGCCCAACGTTGGCAAGTGCAACTTCATCGAATGCACCGTGCTGCAGGACACCCTTCCACCAGGAACATGATCCGCTTGGTGAAAGATGCTCAACTGGAACCATGGAAGATCAACCCGAAATGCAGCCGGGAGGAGTGTCATCCAAACAGGTACCTCCTGGATCCATGCACCCAGCTCCTCAAGCCTGGGAGCAGATTGGTGTTGATGTTGGAGAGTGGACAGTTCCCAATGTCGATTTGAAGGTGAAATTCATCCTGTTCATCGACCTGGCCACTCGGTACCGTGTCACAGAGACCCTCTTCACCTACAAGCATGGAGAACTACGAGTGGAAAACAGTGACATGGTCATCAAGGCCCTGACCACACGATGGCTGATGGACAAACCTCGACCCAAGTACTTGGTGGCCGACAACGCCAAGACGCTGACCTCACAGAAGGTCATGGAATTCCTGGCCGACCTTGGCATCGAGACCTATTTTCCACCCGATGGTGAATCTTGGGCACATGGAATCACCGAACGTGCCATCCAGCAGGTCAAAGAGACGGCCAGCCTACTTCAACAAGATCTTCCTGATCAAGGTCCAGTTCTGTCCATTGCCATGGCAACCAGTGCTCTCAACAACACAGAGTACCAAAAGGGATTCACAAGTATCCAATCGGCATTTGGCAAACAACATCAACTTGATGATGATGAACTTCGACAACAGCTATCGCTGCCCATTGATCGCCAACAACATGAATTCCTACGACTGATGAACCAAAGGCAGCTCGCAGAAGATCATGCCCGGAAATCCCGTGCCCGGGTGGTGTTGTCAAAACTGAAGAACTCTTCCATCCGGCAGCCGATTCGAACCTTCTCCATGGCCCAGCCAGTCTACATCTGGCGGAAGTTCCTCCCGCACACCATCTATGCTGGTCGCAAAGGAGGACATCGCTTCGTTGGACGACCAAGATGGGTGGGTCCTGGGAGAGTTGTGTTCCACGAGCTCTTGCCCGGACGTGAAGAACAAGATCGACAACACATCGTATGGGTGATCTTGGGCAACAGGATCTACAAGACCTCCATCCACTCAGTAAGGCCTCTCTCCGAGAAAGAGCAGGCAATCTTCGAAGCTCAGGGAGACAATTCCCATCTTTGGAAACAGTTGAGTGATGTAATTCCTCGCCGAGAGTTCATTGACATCACGGGCGAGATTCCTGGTCCAGACGAAGTTCAAGAACCAGTGCTTCCAGAAGACCCCAACGAGTCAACGGTCATCAAGCCCAAGGTGCGCTTCACAGAGAAAGGTCATCCATCTGAGGAAGGCTATCCGCCAAACTATGTACCTCTTCCACCACCTGCACCGGATCCTGAGGACTCCGAGCTGGTGAATGAGTACCTTCCGGATGCCAAGCGTGCCAAGCTTGACACCGAGGACACTGAGGACAATGAGGAGAAGATCCCAAGTCCTGAGTCACTTCCTGGCTCAAGAAGAGCTTCAACATCCTCCAAGACTCCACTGCTGGAGGAATCGAAGGAAGATAAAGACAAGCCTGAAGAAGGTGTGATTGATGACACCCCTGTTCCTGAGCCTGAGGTCAAAAAGGCTCGCACTGATGAAGACTCCGATCCGGACCAAGAGGATTTGGCTATCCACTTGGACCTCAACCAGGCCATCCTCGACATCGGAGAAGGCTATGTCATGAACATCGACCTCGACTTCAGCAGCAATCGCCAGAAGAAGCAGTTTGAAAAGGACCCCATCGCCTACCTGGCCAAGAAGGTCAATGGAGCTGAAGTCAACTACAAAAGACTATCTCCTGAAGAACGTCAACTGTTCGAGAATGCGAAGGGTGGCGAAGTCTCAAGCTTCGTGAAGACCATTGCTGTCAGACGCTGCTTGGACTATGAGGAATCCCAAAGGGCCCGACAATCTGGTCGAGTGCTACGTGCACGCTGGGTCCTGGTTTGGAAAGATGTTCCTGAAGAGGAGAAGGAAAAGGCCTTAGAAGATCGTCAAAACAACCCGCTGACGGTCTACAACAAGGACGCCACCAAGAAGGCCAAAGCCCGCATCGTACTTCTTGGATTCCAACACCCTGACCTCGAACTTCCAGAGTTTCGCACCACATCCCCTGTCCAGAGTCAGCTCATGAAGCACCTCAGCCTCTTTCTGGCGGCTCAAAAGAAATGGTCACTGGAATCCCTGGACATGAAGACCGCCTTCTTGCAAACAGGTGCTGATGACATGGAGCAAAAGGAGCTATGGACTCCCGGCGTGCCGGAACTTCGAAAAGCTTTGGGCGCAGAAGATCATGAAGTCCTGAGGATCTTGCGCAACATCTACGGCAACGCCACCGCTCCTAGAGGACTATGGGAGGACGTGGACAAGAAGCTGGTCAGCCTGGGAGGACACAAGTTGATTGGTGACAACTCCTTCTGGGTATGGACGGAGAAGAATGAAAATCCCCGCAATGCCGCGGACACTCATCGAGTGATCAGATTCATGGGAGGTCACGTGGACGACTTCCAGAGGGCCGGCGACCTGACCAACACCACCTGGCTCGAAGTCCGCAAGAAGATCGATGAAGCCTACCGCTGGGGAACAAAGAAAGAGAATTCATTCCGCCTCACTGGAGTGGATCTCACCGTCCATGATCGAGGGCAGGAGCATTGGATTGAAATGAGCCAAGACTTCTACTTGGAAACCATCCCGGAGGTGGCCATCCCTGGTCATCGACTTCGTGAAGCTCCTTCCACGCCTTTGACTGCCGATGAGGTGGCAGCATGCAGAGCAGCTCTTGGAGCCCTCCAGTGGGTATCTTCACAGACCCAGATCCAGGCATGCGCCCGAGTGAACTTGCTCCTGACCGAATTGACGGTCAACAAGAACATGCAGGTGGCCAAGGAGATCAATGACCTGATCAAGGAGATCCGAAGCAATCCCATGGTGATCAACATCCACCGCTTGCCACAGGTCCAACACTGGCAGGATTGCGTGATCGTGACACTTGCCGATCAGGCATGGGGAAATCGGCCACAAGGTGGATCTACAGGAGGACTCCTGACCTGCATCGGTGGCCCTGAGATGATGTTGGGAGAGGCAGGACGCCTCAATCCCATCGCTTGGAAAACATGGCGTTTGAAACGCAAAGCCATCAGCACAAATGATGGTGAAATCCAGGCGACCTTAGAGGGCGAGGACCAGCTGTTCCGCACGAGATGGATGTGGTGCCAGCTCAACGGTTGTTGCGCCATCGAGGACATCGACATCCTCCAGAAGGCCAACGAAATGGTGAAATGGGTGGGCGGAATCTTGGCTACAGATTCCAAAGGAGCCTTCGACGCCATCAACAAAAGCGAAGGACCGCTTCTTGGCTTGTCGAACATGCGAAGTGCTCTTCAAGGATACCAACTGAAGGAGCAGATCGTCGCCTCAGCTGGAAAATTGATATGGGTAAGTGGAGATTGGAATTTGGCCGATGCACTGACGAAAAAGCATCGATCCTCTCGAGAAGGCCTCCAGCAGTTCATCAAGAGCCAGATTTGGAAGCTTCGCTATGACCCTGGCTTCGTATGCTCCGAGAAGAAAGCCCGCCGCCAAGGATTGGAAGCAGTTCGCCAAATGAAGCAGCTGCAGAGCCTGATCCCTTTTGCCGGTCCTGACTCGAGAAAACTTTGGAACTGGTGCGATGAAACCGGTTCGATCGAGTCATGACGGCATGTGGCATGAGAACCACTTTTTCCCGAAGGCCTTGAGCCTACGGCTCGCCCAAGCGAAAAGGGTTTTGCTGCTGAGCGCGGCAACGGTTTTTGTCCGGCTTGCCCATAAGCTGGGCATCTTTGTTTCGTTCGCTTGAAGCCATCTACATCCTAGTGTTTGTGATTGGCATCACCCACTACCCGTAAGGGGGTTGGCACTCTAGCTACCGCACCCCCCCAAAAAATACACTAGATTTTGACAGGTTTCCTGGACCCTTGTTGCGCAGTCTTTTGATGTCTTTTGTGTCTTTTTCGGTCCGGCCAGGCAGACCTGGATCAAACCAGCTACAACTCGTTGGTTCAAGCCCAAGCTGCTGCCAGGAGGTGTGCATGAATACGCGCCTCCGAACTGCTCAACTGAACTCGCCGTGTTTCAGCAGAACGAACCAAGCGGTTTTCTACACTTGTCAGGTAATCTGAGAAGTGCAGAATGTTGGTTCACCAGTACCCAGACACGATCCATGGGCTGCCACATTTGCCTCCCCAGGGTGGTTTGAGAGGTCAATGTAAGCATACATCTATGATTCATATTTTATGGATCCACAAGCAAGGGCAATTTCTTGGTTGCATCAGCCACGTCCATCAGCCATCTCAAGGTATCCTATAACTGGCGATCAAAAGAACAGCAGGTCCTGCAGGACCTTCAAATGGCAGAGCTAGGTCGACCAATAGACTCGTCCATCGCCGGAGGTGGAGCTTGGCGGCCGGACTCGGTGACTTAGCTTCGAAATAATTCAGGGAATGACGAGGTGGTTTTCTAGCAAGGAGGTTTTGCTGTTGCTGCTGCTGCTGCTGTTGTTTTTGTTTTTTTGTTGTTTTGTAAGGAATGGAACAAGAGGGCTCAGCTAAGCAATTGACTCGGACATGTTCATGTACATTCTGGGGAACTCAGTTCATGTTCGGGAGAGTTGTTACAGCGTACTAACATTGTTGCCAAAGTCGGCTGTCGCAAAGTTTTGACAAACTTAAGACATGCATAGACATGTTATATATCTAGATTGATAATTGAGTTATGCATTCAACAATACATGTCATGGTTGGCTTTACTAAGGTCACTAAACTGATTGGAACATAGTTTTGTAACAGAAGTGGTCATGTTGTGCGGAATCCCGGATCACAACCCAACATGTGTCGGCGTTGTAGATCGAGGTTTGCTCCTCGCACAGCGCAGCCTCGTGAGCCTCACTAGCCTCGAGGCTGGAAACACTGGGCGCGAGGCTGGGCTCGTGGTGGGAGTGGAAAAAGACATGGACAAATAATATGTCTTGGGGTGTTGACAATGCTTATACTAGGAAATCAAGCTCTATTGGTTGGTCTTCAATACGACTTGGGGTGTGGAAAATGCTTGTTGATTCCGCTATGGGTATGGTGTCAAGCAGTCTCAACTTGGAATTTGGCAGACTTTCATGCAAGCTGCAACCCATATATATATATACATATGTCAACAAGCAAACAAAATAGAAGTAATAATATACACATGATGTGTTACACGGCAGCGCAAAAGCAATGAATGAATGATAGAGACCCTACCGTACAAGTGATTTGAACTGATACCAGTAACTAGGGGCCCAGGGGCTTCTCGGAG
>JAOBYK010603111.1:0-30258 GCA_025434845.1 Phenganax subtilis | reverse complement strand
ATGCCATTTTCTGATACGGAATTTAGCGAATTTCCGCGCAGGGGCGTGGGTCATACCTACAAAACAGACGGAATTTCTGCGTAGGGACCTGGATCATACCTACAAAACAGGCTTCAATTTCCGCCATCTTGGCTTCAAAAATGGCGGCGTAGTTGGCGTTCCAGATTATATACATTTCACTGGTTATGTGTTTGGTTCTGTTTGAGAGTTTTATGACCTCATTTTGAAGCAAATAACATTTGGTGATTTTATTTCAGTGTTCTGTCATATAGTATAATTATCCATAGTGTACAATTTTTGTGAGCATATGCCCTGCTGCATTTCATGCCTACAGTTTAAAGTAAGTTTTTATATGTTGTATCAACATCATACTGTATGCAATATTTTGTGATGAATATGGTAGTGTTAGATTGTTATGAAGGTGAGTAAAGGGTCTCAAATTTGGTTGCAAGTCCCGAAAATTTCCATTGGAGCATAATTTGGAGTTTCTTCGATCAATCATACAGGGCGATGTGGAATAGAACCTATTTGGTTTGTATTTCAGACACCCTGCCAAACGTTAACAAAGTCTCATCAATTAACATACAAAGATTAGCATTGGAACTCTTGCCTTGCCCAGATCGAGAGAAAACAGAGTACATACTACATGGCATTGCTAATGGTTTTGACACAGAAATTGAGAGAAAGGGCACAGTCTCTAATGTAGACAGTATCAGTACAACACAGCACCCAGATGTAGTCGACAAGTTTTTGCAATCAGAAATTGCTTTGAACAGAATTGCAGGTCCTTTTGAAGACACCAACTCTGATGACCTACAAGTTGGTGCGTTTGACTTGATTGCTGATCCATATGAGGAAGATCGATGGCATTTAGTCCATGATATGAAAGATCTTGTAATCCGAAGTGAAAAAAAAGCTGTGCTAGAGCATATTGACTGTGGGGAATACTTGAGAGAGTTTCAGAAATTTGATAAGATTCTTGATATGGTCAGTCAGTATGGTTGTGGTGCTTTGATGTCAAAATTTAGTTTCAAAGGTTTATACCGTCAGATTCCAGTATTGCCGTCACAACGTTTACTTCTTGCTTTTCGTTGGAATGGTATGATTTATATCAACTTGACACTACCATTCGGTGTACCATCTACTGCAAAGATTGTTCGTGCCATTGGAGATATGATTGAATGGATTCTTGTGAACAATTACTCCATCTCAGATTTTGTGTTCTTAGAGCACCTGATCACTGTGGGCCCTCCATTCTCATCCCATTGTCAGCATCGCTTGACATTGGCAAGTTCTCTATGTGATCAGTTAGGAATAACTTTAGAAGAAGCCGGTAGTATTCCACAAGGAACAAGAATGGATGTGCTTGGTATTGAGATAGATTCAGTTGGACAAATTGCAAGTATTTCCGTTGACAAGCTTACAGAATTAAAGGAGATTTTGAAGTTTTTCCGAGGTCGTAAGAGTGTGGAGGTGTTTGAGTTGGAATCATTGATCAGTTTACTTCATCATGCGTGTTGCTTGATTCCGACTGGTAGAGCGTTCTTGTTCCGCTTGGCAAAGATTCTACGTAATTTCAAGAGTCGTAATCACCCAGTTGGCCTTAATAGTGAGATCCGCAAAGATCTGAAATGGTGGGATGCCTTAGTGCAACCATGGAAAGGTGCCACCACATTCCTTTTGCCCGGCGTGCGTCCAATTGCTCAATTTCATGTAACGTTACACTCAACCGAGGCGCTTGCTTTTGGTGCGTTCTACGAATCAATGTGGTTCAACCAGCGATGGGGGGCCCCCTATGATGAACTCCCCACCTCGTGGAGGAATTTCTTACCCCTTGCCCTTGCTGTCCATCTCTGGGGTGAACGATGGGCTCAGCAACGCGTTTGCTTTCATTTAAATAGCATCGCCATCGTGGAAGTTTTGAATGCTCAGTTTTCTTCAGATCGTTCTGTCATGCACTTGATTCGGTTCCTTCTCCTGGCTGCAGCTCGGTTTAATTTCACATTTAAAGCGAAACATTTTCCTGGTGAGGAAAGCGAGATCACAAATGCGCTTGCAGATATGGACTGGCATCACTTACGAAATCTTTCTTCTGAGATAAACTCAATCCCGATATCTATCCCTACTGAACTATTGCGAGATTTCACCGACTTTGAATGACTTTTGCTAGTTTGAAAATGACTAAATTTTCTTAAGATATTTGTCGTTTAAGATGGTATTTTCTATACTAATTCGAACATATCCTAGAAGGTACGTGTGAATTTTACTGTGTAAGAAAGTTTGTAGTTTGAGTTGTCAATATTTAATAAAATGTGGGTAATATCCGTCACTTACGGAAGGTGAGTGCTTTATTATGGCCAGATTCTCTTCAAAAGCAGTCAACCACAATGCAGCGCGGGCATCTTAACATATTTTATGTTGTAAGTACTGACGTCATGGTTTCCTTAGGTATGCCGGGAAGACCGCCGATGCCGAACATGGTTCCTCCTGGAAGGTAAGTTAATGTTTTTGAAGTCATGAAAATTTCAGTGTTGCTCATGTTGTTTCATTGTTTTTTATTGTCTTGTATAGTGTACCACCACGACCTGGTCTTCGACCTGGAACACCTGCTAATAAACCTTTGTTCCCCTCTGCACAGGTTAGTTTCTTCAACCAAACTGTGTCACATATCAAGGTCAGGGATTGTACATAATTCAACCATCTTACAATCTCTTCATGTTGTTCATAGAATGTGGATGCAACACAAAGCAGTTCATCTAGCGGACCTGTAGGCGCAGATTTCAAACCATTAACAACAAATGCCAATCCTACGACCGTCTACTCAGCGCCTCCCACATCAGCGAACTCAAGGGCATCTACTTCAAATGAAGGTAAGACAATGCAATATCGTCTTTCAATAGCCCCACCGACTAGCATGTTTTCGTTGGCAACTTCTGACAACTTCACTTAGCACAAATGATGAAGTTTGTTTATTTGTGCATTAGAAAACCCAGGTATTCCTGTGTCTAAACCTGCGGCTGTGCCTAGCACGGGAGCGACGAGCAGAATTGTTCATCCTGACGAAGATATATCCCTGGTGAGTTTTTATTTTCTTCAATATTTTACTGTCTGCTTGAAGATTCTTTACATAAATCATCGTTTCTTCAGGAAGAACATCTTGCTATGCTCCCAAAGTACAAAATACAAACACAAGGTACACCCACACCTACGAACCCCTCTACAAGCGCAGCACCCACCGCCCCCGGTGTACCCCCAGGCAGACCTCTTCTACCACCTCCCATGATGCCAGGAATGCCTCCTGGAATGCCTGGAATGCCCCCGGGGTTCAACCCTATGCGTCCACCGGGGGCTCCTCCTGGAGCCCCCCAAGGATATATGCCTATGCCTGGTCAGAACGTAATGCAACCGCAGCAACCTCCTCGTAACATGGTACCATTGATGAGTCAGGGTGTGCCCCCTCGTCCTCCTATGAGACCTTCACCTCCTCAAATGGCAGGGCGATTTGGACCACCGAACAGATACTAAGAGTTGAAACCTCTGGATTGCATTCAAGAAGGTTAGCGGGAATTGTTTACATTCAACTTTATTTCCTAGAAACGAGGTGTGTTGGTTGTACTTATGGTAAACGTTTTATTAACGTTTCACGTTCAAAATGGTGATTATGTTGTGTTTAGCTATATTTTGCATGCATTATGATACTTTATTGATCTTTTAAGAACGAGCGATGCAGGTAGGGAACTCTACATGTTATACTGTAAACGACTATATGCAACTACTTTTGTTTATATTTTGATGTATTCGACGAACAAGTTTTCCTGGACAACGTCTGAAAGCTGACACCCATAAGTCGATTTAAAACGAGGGTATTGACAATTGGTGTTGTCAATGAATGAAGATTTGTCCAGGAAAATTTGCCGTTTTAGTGCATAGATACCTGATTTTATACGTAAAAAAATTATGTATTTGTTGTAATCTATAGCTTGGTCTTCTGTATTCGCAACTAAAGTTCAATAAATTGTGAACATTTGGGAAAGGTAGGGCAGGACACAAGGTTTGTGGAACTGTCTTGAAATTTCTAGCTATAGATTCCACCTTTCCACTTTCGTTAAACTCCCGCGAAAGATTGTTTGCAGAAAATATAGCAATTTTGAAGTTCATGCTTTAAAGTTTTACATAGCTGAAAATATTTTGCCTCTCAATACTGTATTGTTAAAAAGATTTCTTCCCAACGTCTTGACGATATCTTTACATTGTTTTCTGCTGAAATATAGCTACCAACACTATAACTATACCGGTACTATAACTACCTCCTGTACCTTTTAGTTCCATTTCAGGCATCCAACTGCTTTTAACTTGAGAAACTCTGTGTGAATGATCATTGATTGACATCAGTTTTGGCAAATGAAAAAGTTGGGTGTCTGAAGCAGGCTTTAGACAGTACAGGCACGTTTTCATACATGTGATATACCATGTTTGCTTTCTTCATATTTACACTGAAAAATTCTCGCACCTCCACTGTACTGTTAAAAAAAGAGACGTTTCTCGAAGGTACGTGAAAATGGTGTATTAAGTAAGGCCGCCTCCAAGTTGTAAACTTAGTGATTTTATCAACCCAATCCTGCTATATTGCAAAATCTGGTATATTTAAGCTTGGTGGCTGAAATTGCCGAAAAACTTCAGAGGAATTAGAATAGTGTGGCTTGTTGGAAACAAAGTGCGTAAAAGGGAATGAAAATTATTGCAAAAAGAATGTTGATAATGTAGATTAAGAATTTATAAGTTCAGGTAAAGTAGAGAGGGGCTATTGAAATTGGAAGGTGTTGATGACAAGAGGTTAGAGAATAGGAATAATAGTAAAGGGGTGGAAAGGTAAACTCGAACTTTTGGGGGGTGAAATTTGTGGAAGAAAGAGAGCTGTCTTTGCTGAAGATAAGCAGGTGGACGGAATGGAAAGAAAAAAATGAAAACAAGACGCAAAACATGGTAGGAAACTACGTGGAAATGAAAAACTCGTGGGAAAAAGTCGTCAGTTGGAGAAAATAACCTAGTATCGATAGGTATAATATATGATTGTATGTTGCTTTGAGGAAATATAATACAGAGTTGGATATCAAAAACGTGTTAGTGTGTGTTGAATTGAGTAAAGTGCAGCTGAATGGCAAAAATCATACTTTGATTACACGAAGAGCCTGTTCGCAGGCTACAGCGGAAGTAGTATACCATTATCACTATTGGACCGGCTACATTTTGTTTGTTTCAATTTATTTATCATGGTGAGCAAAAGTACAGTTATCTCTTGCAGACTTACCCCTTTCCATTTACCGTTTGTCTTTTTTATTGTTTCACGCAGGCTAAGACAAAAATTGACAAAAATTCGCCAGCACCATCTAGTCAATAAGTTGAGGCAGTTTATTAAATACCCAAGAATGTAGGTTGGTAACTGTTAATGTTGGAGAAATGGGACCATTAGGTAAGGATTTTTGAAGAATGTCTTTTGCCAAGCTGTCCATCACATTTTTCACAAGATAGGTGCTGGAGCAGCATCTGTCTGTTGCCTAGATACAGTGTAAGATATTGTATAATTTAATGGGCTTACATGAAGTTAGTCCGTAGCAGATACCTGGAAGGTCATGAAGATTGTGGGACATTGAAAACAGTTTAAGGGATGAAAATTACGGCAGCACATGTCTCTTAGTTTACCCCATGCAAATGGCAATACATTATTGATTGCTCCCATGCAAGCAACCAAATGCTTACGTAAACCATAGGCATACCAGCCAGGGGGCAAATGTCCCCCCACCACATTTGAAACAAGGAAATTCAGGCAATACTTGTGGAATTTTGCAAAATTTTGGGCTGCATTGCCACAAAGTATTTCAGCACACCACAATGCTCCCATCACTTTATGGTATCGAGCAAATTCATTTCAATGATTTCCTTCTAAATTTATCTTTTTTTCGGGCAAAAATGGATTGCCCCCCAAAACAAATTTGATCAGGTACACCTATGACATAAACCCCCTGTGAAATAATCCCACAGTGTCCCTTTTTAACCAATCATAACTTGTGGATTTTGATCCACTTAATGCATATAAAATTTTTGTTGTGATCAAGGCCTAGTCATGTAACAAGTTTAGTTTTCAGATGCTCAGTCATTGCCAAAATTCTCGTATCCATTTTGCAGTTTCAAAAATAATACATATTGCACAAATTTGTGGTATATAGAATAATGTTTGAGCTACTTACAATACAAAAAAATTAATTGATGGAGTAGAGACAACTCCAGTGCATAGAAAATTTCAAGTCTGACTGTCAAGTACTTATGCTAAATAAAAGTTGTGCACCAATCTTTGAAGACGCATGATTACTACCCAAGCTATACTTAATCCTGTTTCTCAACCAAATCTTGACATTTGGCTCATTTTGTCCCAGATCACCTGGCGACCCTGAAATTGATGTTAATTTGATTTTTGAGTTTGGGATGAAATGACAACTAATAGCTGCTATTACTTTTCAGATTGTTGAGGAGGCAAAATGATATAAAAGAATGCTAGCAGCAGAAGATGCCTTATTAAAAGGCGCCTTGTTCTTAGACGTGAAGCTACATCATGTCCTGTTCAACCAAAAAGGCAAATACAACATAAAGTTTAGAATAGATGGTTCTCGGGGAGATTTAAGCAAAGTGAATTTGTGCTACGAAAATGTAAAGCAATTGGCATATGAGTACAAATATGTGTCTAAGCCATGTTGTCAAGATAGCTTGGGTACGCCTTGTGTGTTGAGTCATGAGGAGTTTCGATTTGAAATGCCTGAAGGTATGAGCTATAAATTTAACGGGTTAGCACATCACACAAAACAATACATCTTCAGTAATGAACTCTCTCATTGCACTTCAGAGTTCTCAGAGGGAGAAGTTTTCTTATGGATCGAGGCTTTCAAGTTCACTGAAAACCCTCTTGAAGATCCAGTCAAATATGGTGAGGGTAAATTTCTGGTGTTCCCATGTGTATGTCCCATGCAGCAGAATGAAGAGCCTTCTACCAGTGCTGATAGAGATGCCTGCTACAATTACGTCACTCAGATCCCTATAAATAAACTCCTGGCAGAGGAACACTTGTATGTAAATGTGGGTCAACTTCAGGTCACAGTCAAACTGCAGATCTACCAAGAAGGTATGGATATTAGTCCTGAGAAGAAGTATAATTGTGCACCAGTAAACAAGCTTTTCTCTGCTTATTACTAAAAGTCTTGACTTTTTCGCTTTTACTCTTAGACTCTTCAAACAGATTGTCACTATCATCACAGGCAATGGTTTGTGCATGTATTTCTTGTGTGCTAGACTATACATTTAGTTTTTGACCACTAACCCATTAAAGAGTCATCAATCTCATGCTAACGAGTAATAATAGTGAATACGTGATATGTTTTCAGCATTCTGCCCCTACACCACCCTCAACTACACATTGCTATGTTCTACCAACTATTGGCACAACACCAAAGCATCCTACCCAGCCTCCGCAAGAGAGAACTCTGACGTCAGTCACTTTACCAATGATAAATGAACCCAGCAACAAGGTGATATCTGATGTGAAAATCCCACCAATGCCAGAACAGGTAACACAGGTTTTTCAACATTCACAATGTTTAGTCGACTCAACCTGCTAGTAGTTTACTGAGTGTTCTACTTTTCACAAAGGATTTACAAAAGCATCGCTTTGTGATGAAGAAAATGGCAGATGATATTTTTAAACTGAAGAGTGAAGTCAGTGTATTGCAGGTTAAAATTTTTTTGTTTTGTGCATACAGCTCGTACAGTAGATGGCTGTGATTGGGTGTTGTTATTTAGGCTGAAAACAGAAGACTTCATCTACTACGTGCTAAAGAACAAAACCAACTTGAATCATTACCATCTCAGCTGGAAGATGTAACTCATGCAGAATTGGTACAGAGAATAGGTAATTGAGATATGTTGTTGAGTGTACTGAGATATTTGTGGATGTTGGTGGGTATTTGGGGATGTTCGTAGAAAATTGGGGATGCACAGGGTATTTGAGGGTCCTTGCAGATAGTTGGGATGTTTATGAGCATAGATTTATGAGGTTTAAATGTTTGTGAATATGTGGGGACGCTTTTGGATATTTGTGGTTCCTTCTTGATTTTAGGCATTTGTCTGGACATGTAATATGTCAGGAGTTTTTGATTAACAGCACTGGTTATTTTATTTTTTCAGTGATCATTAAGGGAAACTTGGATGAAGAAACTGCTTTGAACAGAGAGTTGAAGCTCGAAATTCGACATCTTCAAAATCAATTGATCAAGGTTAGAAGACAAGAATTGAACGAGTTGAGACAATTACCTCTTCTAACACTGTTCTCCTCGACAGAAAAATGAAAAAGAGAAAGATTTGTACAAACTTCAAGATGCGCATAAGAACCAACAGATGCTGTTGCAGAAAATGCAGGTATGTATGGTCAAGAAAGAAACGTTTCTTTAATATCATTTATTTGCAAATTCTATCTGTTGTAAATCTTTTCACAAACTAGATTTACCGTTGCGCTGGTCCAAACAACTCTCTCTGGGACTGTATTTCTATTACATTTATTCAACACTTCTTTACAATCACTACTACAAATCACAACTACCACTTTACAATATTTTGACCTATATTTATACTTAACAAAATAGGAAGATTTACTTATCTATGACATATTTCTCTACGTATTTCTTGCACGATTTTAGGATGTTAGTTTTGCTACTAAAGTTCCTTTTGAACCCACATTATATCCTCTGCGTCCATATTTGGGACATGCGGTTCCTAATCTTTACCACATACGTGCTGCATCGTGCTTTGACACTCATGTCCCATCACGATTACAACCTTTACTAACTCTTATAGTTTTGATATCTAATACAATATACATTCTATACATACTATTTTATAAACAAGACAACAATATATTTTTGCGCATACTATGTAAATAAAGCTTTGAGCGTTTACTTGTGGCTAGCGCTTTCAGCCATGCGTTAACCATAATTTCTGCAACACTGTCCAGGGCCCGGTTGTATAAAACTTTTAACTACGTTTTAACTCCGATGTTGTAGTTAAAAAGTAGTTAAATCTTGAATAGGCGATTCTGATTGGTTGACATTCTTACTTAACTATAGTTAAATTTAACGACCGTTTCATAGAACCTGCCCCAGTATTATTTGTTATTCAGGAAAAGGTTCAACGAACGAAAACATTGGAAGAGACGTGTAAAAGACAAGAAAAGGTTTGAATATTTTGAGTAAATTCTAAAACTTATTTTTTTGCGACGTTGTGTCTTCCCATCCCGAGTTTTAAAAGTTTATTTTGTATTTTTAGGTCATTATAACTTTAGAAGAATTTCTAGCAAATACAAAAACACATACGAAAGCAAAGACCAAAGACAATGGTACCGTTGTAATGTGTTTATTATTATCTGGCTTGTTGTTTATTTATTTTTTTTTTATAACCAGAGAACGAGCAAGTGAACACAGCGGAAGGAACTTTGCTGGAGGAAAACAAGAGACTACAAACGGTGGTGATGAATTATGAAGTAAGCCGTAGACTCTGATTCTCTGGAATTGCTTGTCTGCATTTAGACGTTCTGATTAAACCTCATTATTATTTTTGATATTTTCTTCGATAGAGAACTAGTAAAGCTGTTGAAGAAATGGATAGAGTGCTGATGCTTGAGAAAGTACGTCGCGCAGAGGGACGAGTTGCAGCTTTAGAAAAAGAGGTTTGAACTTTAAAACGAAGCGTAATGAAATGTCAATGTTGCTAATGATGAATTCATCTCGTCTTCGTAGCTTCTGGACAACACACGAAAATGGGCAAGAGAAAAAGCTGAGTTACAGGTTCGATAATCGGACATACAGTCGTTTAACTGCTCTTTCTATTATGAAAAGGCAATGTCTTCTGTAATCTGTATCACACTTTTTTTTCTAATTTAGCTCAAGTTGAACGAGAGGGAGGCATCTCGACAGTCTAGTCATTGGCTGTATCAGACACAAGAGCCATTCAATATGTTTGACCGAGTAAGACTTTGTTTTTCCCTTCTCTATACCTCGTGCACAACTTTTTTATTGTATACTATACGCTTTAGTTACAGCAGACACCATCAGAGTCCGTTAACCATTCTCGAATAACGTCACCAAAACTATCACCACTGGCTAAAAAGTAACGTTGGCGCGTCATTGTGAAGTAGCTTGAGTTGAGAAAGTCCAGTTGCTACACCACATTACACAGGGACGCCGGAGCCGGAGGGGCGTTTATCTAATAATCACACTAGAACTACAAAGATCTTTACACTTCTTCATTTCTGAGCGGTGCTTAGCATTTAGTAGCGTTTTTATGACATTGTATAATTGTGATTAAGGATTTAGCCCCCGCGCTTCGTATATGGCTCTATCGTCCCTGTTACATGTGAGCCCGTTTTTTTGGGAACTTTCAAAAGCTAAATAGATGAAATTTGAGATGCTTGTAATAGAACCAACCAAACATATTTTTGCCTAATTAGGTAATGTATGAATATGACATGATTTCTCATTTTATGTCCCAAATTTTCACTACTTATTTTTCAGTCACACCCGTTGAAGCGTATTATTGATAAGCACGCAATACGAATATCTTTGATACATTCACTTTTATTATTGTTCTTGTGTCTTTGTTTTGTTACTGGAACTCTCATTGTTATTGTAATTTTTTCCCGGTTGCGTTTGAGCCAATTTTGTATGCGCATGCGTATAACATGCGTTTGTATTGCTTCGGCAAATGCAAAACACGGTGCTGAAGAAAACTGGCGAAATTGACGATAATATTTTGCATTTTTACGGCTTTCTACTTAACGAATAGGTAAGTGAGTAATGGTTTCGGAATCTATATATAGTGTAGAGTAAGCCTAGACGGGTTTCGCTCGCAATTTCGCTGTTGAAATTTGAAATAATTTTCATGTACATTCCA
The DNA here is from genome assembly GCA_025434845.1 of Phenganax subtilis. NCBI lineage: Eukaryota > Metazoa > Cnidaria > Anthozoa > Malacalcyonacea > Clavulariidae > Phenganax > Phenganax subtilis. The sequence goes on along the minus strand of JAOBYK010603111.1, from coordinate 19,272 downwards.
CGCCGTTGGTTTGCACGTCTGCCCGGGTGAACGGCATTGCAAACTTCGGCGTTGTTGAATAATTATCGTTTCTCATTATTCACTCCGTTTTTATGGTTAGAAACTTGTAGATGTTTAGAAATATTGTAAGTCTATCGAGTGAAACTATTTTTAAGACGGTTTGGAGGCAAATAGCTGAAAAATTGATCAATTCATTTGTCGAAATTGGCAATGAAGGTCAACTAATTTAGCAAGTCGCAAGTTTTTGCCCGCACAAAATCTGGTATGGCCGACCACCCATCGGGATAATTTTTACTTTAAAAATCCCAATTTCTTGCTGATACGCAGAGTAGGCCATTTCAAAACAAAAAATGAAAAGTTTAAAACACGAATTACCAAATATTGGCCAAAAGTTTACGCTAAAGTTTCTTGAAAATATCGTTTAAATTTAGCTAATTTGATATGCATAAATTTGTAATTTCGCATGGTCAAATTGTTGCTAAAGCAGGCAAAAATATTCGTATAATTTCTGGAAATGTTTCGTTTTCTTTAGCCTCATGTTTTGTTTTTGGTTAAATTATACATCCAGGAAGGTTTTATTACAGTTTTAAAAGGAATTTGTGAACGACATAAATGATTATTTTTAGTCGAGGTTTCGCGAGTTTCATGCATTCATCAATTGGCTGAAAAATATGGCGGAAATTTAATGTGGGCGAATAAGCTTGAAAATGCGCGAACGTCCATTATTAAATGTCTTGGCTCTTTTAAATCAAATGGTTGTTCTGTAATTGAAGAAATTTATGTAATTTATGACTATTTGGATGTTTTTTTTTATTTTTTAAACCGTTTTTATCAGAAATTCGTTATAAAGTTGCATGTGAAAACTGTCAGGCAATCTTGGCTGGTTGCTTTGCCCTCATAGGTTTTGCCTGTAGAATTGAGATTTTTTAATATCTCAATTTTTTAGAAATCACTTATTTTGTGATAGCAAAAATCTCACCCTGACTAGCAAAGTTTTGATAGAATAATAGTCAATATCATTGGTTTTACTGTAGATACTTGATGTAGTTTCGAATGGATGATTTCATGCCAGTCTCACCCAGACCTGGGTCCTCCATGTTTGATCCGCACATACCAAGTATGGCACGGCATGGGCCAGCTTCTTCTGAGTTCATGGACAGCTCAGAAAACTACCTGACTTCACTAATGAGTAGTTCTGAACTGAAGCTATCCCATGAGGAAGTAAGTCAGAAAACTTGTCACATACTTTGTAGTTTTAATAAAATGACCTCCAGAGTGTGTGTCACTCTTGTGATCACTTTATTTTTCAGGGCCCGCGAAGTGTATCAGAGGGTGGGGGGAGGGGCTGCGCCTCATGAATAAAACCCCCGGGAAAATTTTTAATTTTCTATATTACCTGCATATTGAGAGAAACTTTAACAAAAATCTCTGAGACCGTAGTCATAGAAAGCAACAAAATTAAGATTTCTACAATTATAAAAACAATCCTTTTTATTAGTGAAAGACTATAATAATTTTGACCGTCAAAAAATGTGGGGGGGCTAAAGCCCAGCCCCCCCCCCTCCCATCTCTGCAGTCCCTGTTTTTTATTTTGTCATAGAAAATGGTGCCCAAAGAGTTTTCCCTTAGGTAAAAAAATTGTTTGGCATTAAAATATAATGCAGGTACATCTGGGTACATTATTACTTGATTGGTTAACTGATTGAGCATACTGTAAAGCTCCGACTATAAGCCCCCCACCCCGTGTATAAGCCCACCACAAGTACTAACACTTGTCTCACTCCAAATATAAGCCTCCCCCCGAGTATAAGCCCACTATATAGTTTCAATATAGCATAATCATAGCACGCAATTAATACATGTTCAATTTTCTGTTTATGATTCACAAAAGATCGTCCATGTATAAACACCCCGTATATAAGCCCCCCCCCTTATATAAGCCCATCAAAAATTGCTTACAAAGGTATATAAGCCCAGGGCTTATAGTCGGAGGTTTACGGTAGACAATTTTATACTTTGTCTATTGCCAGGCAATCTTTCTTACCTACTGGGACCTATTTTGATCTTAATTGACTTATAACATTGATTCTTTAAATTTGCTTTTAAAATAAAGACTAACATGTTGCAATTTCCTTCTATAGCAGAAATATGACCCAAGCTCTGAAGCAATGCACTCTCCATTGTCATTTATGAACCAGCATCAAAGTTCTGCTGTGATGTTTTCTCTACCCTCATTGGAAAGCATGCCGTACACTACTGCGGAGATGACAATTAACTGCGAACATTGTGGCAAAATGATCAGTAAAGATAAAATGAAGACCCATCTGCAACGATGTTCTCTAAGAGAGCAGGTTTCTGTAAAAACTATTAAATATTCAGTAGAACAAGTCTTTGGTTGATTGTATTCATAATGATTTCAATTATTGACAAATTTTTGTATTCATGCTCATTTCCAGGTTGAATTCCAACAAGATTTTGATGAAATTAAACCAGGTACGACTGGTAAGTGCAATATATTATTTGATGTCTTCTCTTGAAGTTTCAAGAATTAGTAATAAATTGATTTTGTCAATTTTTTTTCTGTCAGTATCAGTTGCGTTTAATGGTGATGAACAAGTAGTCCATGTGAATTGGGAGAAGTACATTAGAACTTTGCAAGTTAAGATGGCTCCTGATTACAACTTTGCTAGTAAAAGTGTAAGTACAACATCTAGATTTGTGTCACGTTGGTGTGTGTGTGCATTTCCAACCATACTCAAAGGCTTAGCTAGAAAAGTTGACAGAATAAATGCTGACAATAGCATTTGACAGAATAGAATAAATGTTAAAGGGGATGCAGAAGAAATATGTAGTTCCTCAGTTATTCTGTCTGTAGAACAATCATCTGATGTTAGACGGAATATTACATTAAAATAGGAAGTGCTTCCATTTGATGAGTTAGCTATTTTTAACAGTTTGTTTCATTTGTTATTGAAGTACACATTTGAAGTGCCTGGTTTGGATCCTGGGATGAAACTTGAAGCGATTGACAAGAACAATCCACAGTCCTTCTGCGTTGCAACTGTCATCGAAGTTATAGGTCATCGTGTTAGGATACGATATGACGGGTATGGTCGAGATAGTTGCAATGACTTCTGGTGCAACTTTCAAGCAGAGGAGCTCTATCCTATTGGCTGGTGTGCTCAGAATGCATTCCCGTTACAACCTCCTACAGGTACACTTATAAAATATTGTACTACACTTCTGCGGCATCCTTGAGAGGAACAGGTTAGAGCTGATAATTATTCAGTATGCATTTACTCCAAGAAGAGATGACCCTTACTGGAGGAACAACAGTGGAGATCTGATCGAGTTATTACGACACCAATCTTTCATTTTGTATTTTAAGGAATCAGTTGTACTTTGGAAGAATGGAGAAAATTTCTTACAAAAACTTTGACGGGTGCGTTGGCGGCACCAAAACACTTGTTTCCTTCGGTAAACAAACATTTCGCTAAATTTACTTGCCAAAAATTTTTTTAAAAATATGGTACATTTTGTTGACAGTAACAAAGTAGGAACCATTTGGGTGCAATGATTCCCAGTTCATGGCTAATGTCCTTTTCTACTATTTGTTAGGAGCACTTCCAGCCAAGAGTTCATTCATTTGAAGTTGGTATGAAACTGGAAATTATTCACCCTGCCAAACCTTATGTAATCTGTGTGGCTACAGTGGTAAAGAGTCTGGGACCTTATTTCTTCTTGGTTGCCACGGACAATGTAGACAACTTGCCTAGTGTCACAGTATGTTGCCATAGTGAATCAAGTAATATTTTCCCACCTGGTTGGAGTTATAAGAATGGCATTGAGTTATCTATTCCTTCAGGTAAGTACTGACCTTGACATAACTGGAATGCTCCTGTTACAATACATGCGGTTTACTTTATGCACTGTATGACAACAGAAGATAGTGGTCAACTGTCATTTATCGTGAGAAAATGATGTTGATGCTTTTCATTATACATGTAGTGGTCATGTAGATTGTGAAAAAAATATAATCAAATTAGAAAGAACAACAGTGCTTACTAATATATTTTGTTTGCATAGGCTATAAAAGAAAGTCCTTTTCTTGGGAAAAATACATGACATCATGTAGGGCTGTTCGTGCACCTGCATATCTTTTCAAGGTAATTAGAATACCGTATTTATTCGAATTAACGCCTCCCTCGAATAAACGCCGCACTTTTTTCATCCATGCGGCGGTAATCCAAAACAGTCATACCTAAGCAGTGAAAGACCCAGTATCGCCCTGTTGTTCAGCTGTTAGTTAAATAATAAATTGACAGTTCTTACCAAATTTGCGATAAACGCCGCCCTCGAGTAGACGCCGCCCTCAAATAAACGCCGCACCTAAAGTGTCAAAAATTTAATAAACGCCGCGGCGTTTATTCGAATAATTACGGTAGCTAACATACCAACCTATAAAATGTATAATCCCTGACCTTGCTATAGACCCTGTTATCATTATGAACATGAAGTTTTTGCATAAGAGTATATAATCCAATTCTTGTTTACAGTATGTAAACTTTATAAATTTTTCTAACTCTGTCTTGTAGAAATTCAAACCTCACAAATTCAGAACTGGTCATAAGGTTGAAGCAGTCGACTTAGAGCACCCACAACTCATTCGTGTAGCAACTATAACAAATGTCATTGGGTCTGTCCTTCAATTGTTCTTTGATGGGCAATCAAGGTTTCAGTTTGTGGAATGTGATAGTCCGGATATACATGGTTTTGGTTGGTGCAAGAGAACAGGACACCCTCTTCTCTCGCCTTATGGTAAAGGTATGGTTCTAGATAGTCCTTTTTAATTCTTTTTAGTGAGGTTAACGTGATGATGCGCGACATGACTCTGTAGCCATGTACACCCATCATAATAGTCCCACTAGAGTCATGATCTTTCACAAAGCTCAGCAGAAAAATACATGCACTTACCATCTAGAATAGACAATTTGCAATATAGACTAAATTTTGAATTGGACAAAAAGCAGAGAAATTATTACCTCAGCAAGATAGAGCATTTCAAATTAAGTAAAACTGCAAAGATTCGTTGCGAAATGTTAGAATATGCGGAAAATATAGCCCAGCGAAGTTTGCTTATAATTTTGTATATTTTTGTATTACAGGGGGAAAGCGCTACCATTTTTGGCTCAAATGTAGTAGCAATTTTCGCACGTAATACAAAACTATACAAAATTTATCAACTTTGCAGGACTATATTTTCCTCAGTTTACGTTACAGTGCAACCACACTTTGTAATTTTACTAAAGTTAAGGTGCGCCTCTTTGCGGCTGTGGTGATGGTTTTAACGAAATCAAACTTTAATCTATAAAGCAAATTGTCCATTGTTAACAACTGATCCCATGCAAATGTACGTTTCGTTTAGCCTAGTCTGTATCAGTATTTGAGCGTACACACCATGTATATTTACCATTGCAGCTTTCGGTCCGTTAGCCCGGACCTTCATCAGTGCAAGCTTTGCAATAATAAATATACATGGTATTGTTGTTTTCGCCATGCAAAACTACAAGAATCTTAATTTAGTCTGGTTAACTATTGTCTTATCTTGATATTTTCTCTGATGTTTTAGTGCCTTTCAAGACTCTTTCAAAGTATGAAGGGTACGTCTCATCTTATATCAAAAAACACCAAAATTTTTTTTCTTCAATTTTGATTTCTTTTCAGTCAAAGTTTGAAAACGTCGTTGTTTTTTTGTTAGGTCAGAGTTGTGTCCGAAACAGTTGAAATTGATTTCTTTCGAGGACGTGATTGGAAGAAAGCCAACCGCTCCTGTAGTTCCTAAACAAGAGAACTCGTCCTCTTTTAGTACTGCAGTGCATTCTAACTATGTAACGCCTCGTGATCCTATAATATCATTTGATGTTGATGAAGCGAATATCGAAACGTCTTCAAACGTTTTGACAATGGCGTCCAGTATAGAAATATCTGATGCTACTCAACCTGAACAAGACAAGCGTTTTTTGAGGTATGGGGAATTGTGAACAATCTCATTGTATCTATGATTAGTACAAAACAGCTTCTACTCTGCAATACCAGTGAAATATTTTGGCATACGTGTTCTTAAATTGTCCACATAACGTAATTGTTGAAATTAATGCGTTAACCTTGCCTTTCTGATTATGCAAGAGCTCAAATTTGTTATCATTTGTCCACGGCTTAATTGCTTTATTTTAAATTAAATATCTGTATATCCGTGTAGTTTGGTTTATATCTTTGCTTTCCTGTATTCTAGTCCAGAGGATGGGGAACCTGAGGAAAGTAGTGAGGATAAGAATGAGAAATATCCCGCATTATCCCCGTCTGATGATGATGACGACGTCAGTGATGATGATACGAATGCCACTAGTGAGCTCTATATATTTACTGGATTGCTATATCATTTTTAGTGAAATGTTTATATAGTTGTGTAAGTCAAGTTTGTTTTAAATGTATTTTTGGTTTATTTCTGTTAAGGTTCTGAACGGTTTTACCATAACAAGAATCAGATTTATTTTAATAAGTCATGCTGTTGTGGTCCTCTTCTTAATCCTGATGAGGTTAAACTTCTTCCTGACGCTACAGAGACAGGAAAAGTGAGCGCCGTGATCCGAATTGCCTTGGAAATGGTCGCTAAATGTGCGAAAGATCCTGAGAGAGTTCTGGAGATGATGCAAGAGGGCAGTGGGGTACGACTTACGATTAAGCATAACGGAAAGACATTTAAAAAGGTGGGGTAATGCTTTGAAGTCTAACAACTTCGTGTAAACCTTTTATGCTTTACTTGCCAATCTTTTGTTTTTGTACTAGGTAATTTCAAGGATAGATTCACGGCCTAAACTTGAACGATATCTTAAACGTTTTTGTCGTCGTCTTGTATGCTGTGAATACTTTTTAAGTTTGACACCTTTGGATGGTTCGTGTCCTGATGATTGCAAGGCTGACCGTAAGTTTGGTGGTACATACTTGTAGAAGAGACCTACTTTTTTCTGTTTTGCTTCGTGTAATCTTTACTGCTTTGAAGTCTGTCCTGCTTGGTGAAGTTTCTGGAAGTTGCATAGAGACGAATTGCGAAGTGTTTTAGTATATGTTTGCTTCGAGAATTCTCACCTTTCCATCGTTTGTTTTTGTTTTTTTTTTCTTGAGACTTTACCGGCTTATTAAGTCATGAGGATGAAGTGTATGTACAATCCCTGACCTTGATATAGACACATAATAAGTCAGCGAAGATGGATTAACGCTTCATTTATTCTTTAGAGTTTGGTAACTTGCAAGGCCCAAAAGGAATGAAAGCCAAACGAGCGAGGGAATACTTCGAGACAAAACACTTGGGTTACGAAAAGAAAAGACGTGGGCGCCAGACCAAGACAGCAGCCAATGAAATAGCCGCTCAGCGAGCAGCCGCTGGCATAGTGACATCGGTGTTTCAGAAAGGCAATCATGTGCCATTGCCTAATCTAAGTCTACCTGTGACTGCTATTGCAGATCATTTGAGGAGCACTGCGACAAAAATCTTACATCAAGTACAAGCTAGTAAGTGTGGTATGCGTGCAACAGAATTTCTTAGTCATGTAATCAATGAGTATATATGGTCTGGAAACTCAGCAAACATTGAATGCATAAACGTTAACAAAACGATAGAGGTTATACTTTGACTAAGGTCGATTGACTTTCCTTTGATTATATTGGAAAAAAACGTCTTTCATTGAATTCTTTGTGGTATTCTAGGTCAAGGATTGTCATCAGAACGTTCTGTCATACAAATTAAAACAACCACGTCTTCTTCTGCTGTTGTGACTCAAACTAGGACCACTTTATCAACCCCACTTTTCACAACCCCTCACCCTGCAAACCCTATGCCTGCGAACCCCACCGACCAATCAAGATCACCTTCTCCATCACGTACATCCGTATCACCTTCAACAACGGCACCCGTCCATGGAAAACCCCGCTTACTTCCTTCGCCCTACGGTCCCCCTCCCGTAGCTACTACTTCCACCGCTCCAGACATCAGTGCTTGTGATAATGCAGACAATACTCGAAGAGGATCGTATAACAAGACACGTACATCGAACACGGTTTCTGTCAAGAAAATTGTACGCCCTGTAAGTATCCAGAAAAACACTCGTATTATTCTAATCTTTTCATTGTTGAGCTGGGCGTACATGACGTTTGAACTTATTGCCCTGACTTGAACAAATGCCTAGTGTTTTTGCCGCATCATTTTGAGCAATTTTAAACGTATCTTGACGATTCCTGATACATTTTCACACTTCAGATTGTTCCAGCCGGTCCTGTACCAGAACGTAGTATGCCTATGGTTGAGATTCCCGTAATAATTCCTCCTCCTGCGAACAAACTCCCTTTACCAGCTAGATCCACAGTCATACCTGTGACACCAATCACAACCACAGACAACAACCCTCCTCTCTCTTCATCTGCTAAACAAGTATTCCGTCTTGCACAACCAAAGTTCGTTGGGAAAACTGCCACTTCATTCTCGGGACGTCTTTTTGCCGTGCCAAAAGCTGATGGGAATTTTGCATTATCGATTTCTAACAAGCCAAGTCAAACGACAACATTGGTCACAACTAATGAACATCCTATACCCGCATCTGTGTCTCTCACGCGATCAGGACCACCGCCTTTGATTCCAACCCGCTCCATATCAGGCAATACTCAAATTATCACACCAAGATTGATTGAAGGAAAATTGCTAGCCGCAGCTCCAAATGTCTGCGTTACCGAGCAAGGTACGTTTGTTGCGGCTCAGTTGAAACCAGTCAGCGGTGTATCTCCTCATTCTTTGGGACAAACTGATGATGCAAATGCAATGATGAATAAAATGTTTAGTGTGGTGAGAAGCGATGGCACTCCCGTCACATTCGCTCCTGTAAAATTCGTAGAACACGTTAAAGCACCCGCACAAGTTGCTCATGTACGTCCATACGAACAGACCACGAACAACTCGCAGCAGAGCACGACCAGCAACATTCAGAGCACGAGAAAGCCGAATCAGAACACGAAGAACTATTTTCAAAACACCAATAAACCAAATCAGAAAAAGATCACGAGCAAACCTAAAAAAAACACGTTTATTCCGTTTCAAAACACGAAAAAGTTTGCGAGCATCACAAATAGGCCAAACACTAACACGGTAGGGTTTGATAAGAACACGAACGCTAAAAACGTGGGCGGTCCTCAAAAGTTTAGTCTGAATGTTGGTGGAGGAATGGGAGCTGTAACTACTGCTGTCCGCTCTGGAATGCTGGCTCGGGAGAATTGCCAGCTTCCCGAAGGCACACCGGATAGCAAACACAATATCGCACTGGATGGCGGATATAGCGTCAAAATTGCTGAGAATAATTTGGAGACAAATCCTGGAGTGTCTGGTGCATATTCAACCGTTACTAATGATTCTGCCATTCAAGCCGATATCACTTCGTATTCTTCCGGTAGAACTGCCGTTATCGCTCCGAACAATGCTGCACTTGCTCCGAATGTTTCCGACATTGATTCAAACAATTCCGAGTTTGCATTGAAAGCCTCCGATGCCAATCCGACAATTTCTGATGGTGTATTGAATGAAACCGAGCATGAGCCGAACACTAACATGGATAACGTGTCTATGAAGAAGCGCTCGGTTTGGATGTTCCGAAAGAGGAAGAAAAAGAAGGTCCGCTTTACGTACGCGAAACGGAATGGAAAGAAGAGAAAGGAGCAGGTGAATGGAGTCGAGTTGGCAGATCAGGAGGGGTATGAAGAGTATATCCAGGGTTACGAAGGGATGAATAGTGATGAAACGAACTTGCAAAATGGAAACTTGGGTAAGAAACAACATGATAATGATAGCGAGTTCAAGACATATAAATCAAGGTCAGGGATTGTACATATTTGTAATACTTAATTCATTTAGAGACGAATTGCAATTATTATTTTTGTTATTTTCTGCATAAAGATGTTTCCGAGCTAACTTTGGCGAGTTGCTCTGATTGGTTGCGATGTATCCTTTATTTTCCAACAGATGGAAACAAGGACGCGGCGTATCTGTCAGATGCGAACAAAAACAATCAAAAACGTGTTAAAAGATCGTCAGATTCTACAAATTCCTCGTATCCGATTCATGATTCGTCCTCGTACGTGAATTCTCCTCAACTATTAACTGGAGTGGTTCTTCATGCTGTACAAAGCAGTCAACATCCATCTGTTAAGATACGTTCATCTGGTACGTTCGTACTTTCGTTATCGTGAAGTTCTAGTGTTGCTGACTTGTGTTAGTTCAAGTCGTAAAATTATGTATGGAAGACATGAAGGTTTTTGGTAAGATTAGACACCCTCATTTACATTTTGTCCAAAATGTTCAAAACTTCTTGTTTTGCTCCTAATTGCTCAAAACATTCAAAATTGATGTAGCTGTTGGGATAATTTTCAGGTCATGATACAAATAAGACCCTTAAACCAAAGTTTTTTCTCATTGTTTTCAATTTTTATACGAACTAGTTTTATAGTTCCTTTATGCTTCCAGGGAAACAACAATGTAATCCACTCCATAGTTTCTCAAGTCCACCAAAACGTGCTCGTTTGTTGTCGGACAGCGTTCGGAAACAGCGCGTTGGCGTGACTAGTACCAAGTCATGGAAACCCAAGGTGTCCGTGAATGCCAGTACTAATACGTCATTGCCTGGTTGCCCTGGTGATAAGTGCTTGTGGCTTTCAGAGAATCCTAAGTCTTGGAGCATTGAGGAGGTCGGAGAATATTTGGCAGCTACAGATTGTAAGAATTATGCAACCTACTTTATGGATCAGGTATCCACCGTCTCAACTAAACTAATTGACTAGATTTACCCGAAAATATAAGTTCTGGACTGTTCTGCCTAGAGATCCAGTAAGAGTCACTTCTTAGAGATACAGTGTTATCACGGGAGGAAACATAAACTAGGCTAAATATATTTATAGTGGATAATTCTGTCAGTTCTAGATTGTTTTTGTAAATATTCAGTAAAAGTCGTTTCTTACTGATCTAGCATGTTCCCAAGCTGAATAGTTTAGTTCTCTCAGTTCTAAACTGTTCTTCCTAGTATTGATTCAGTGTTACTGCTGGAGGAATTCGGGGATTTTTTGGAACATTCAAACCCTAACGTCTCTATATTTTCAGGAAATTGACGGTCGGTCTTTACTCATGCTTACGCGAAGTACTCTGATGCAATTTACAAATATGAAACTTGGTCCTACTCTGAAGTTAAGCAATTACATTGCGCAACTCCGTGCACGTGTTGGTATGTCCAAGCACACGTGACAATACCTCTTGGTCGTCTTGCTGTTTGTTTTAGTTAGTTCTGTGTGCTCTAGTATTATATTTCATTGTGCATTGTATTGAGGAATAGCAGGTGTCTATAAAAGATCTCTTAGAACTATATCTTTCAAGAGCTAACTGCTAAATCCACACGTTTTTCAGAGATTCTTTGGTTGGCGTTTGCTCCTCGAACTCTAAATTGAAAATTGCAAGAAGAAACATGTTAACTTTGGTGAATGGTTTGATTACCTAGTTCTGAAAAGAACTGTTTAAACTAAACAATTCCTTTCAGAACGAGGTAATCAAACCATTTGCCCTGGTTAACATGTTTCGTTTTGTTAGCCTTTGCATTTTGCTTAAATTTGGCACGTTTTTGAAACACGAAAAAGACATGAAAAATCGATAATAAAGACAGTGTACTAATTAAAACATAAAGAAGACATGAAAAGTCACTGAAAACAACCGTGATCAGCATTTACCCCATGGCAAACGTTCTTCTTTCTTCATTTGTGAAGCATCTTCTCTTTTCTTACAAGCACATTGCAAAATATAATGCAAGGAAAATGTCTTTCATACATCAATGCATCATTTTCGCATATTTTAAAATGACGATTGTTAGTAAACCTGATAGTCATCCGTAGTTTGAAAGGGAAAATAAATGCAGAACCGACTAAACTAAAGAACCGTTACTTTTGTCTGTTGCACCAGAGACCACAATTTGCAAATTTGCCGCCTGTTTACATGAAGAAGTCTGGAACGAGTTGGATAAATAATTTATCTTAGATGAAGTATTTCGAATTTAATGACTCAAAAAATTCAAGATGGTGGCAAGGTGGAGTGGAGGTACAAAATCGGATTTCAGCCAATATTTTCGTTTTGGAACAGATCTTTTTATGATTTTAGAAGCATGACATTGTCCCTGTCTTTGTAGTTTTACTTTGTGATGCACTGGGTTGTGGAGAGTATCTACATAGTGTGAAAATTTGGGCAGAAAAATTTGAAAAATATGTCACGTAAGTTGAAGAAGTGTGTTAAGCCGACGGCAAGAGCTTATTTACAAGTCTTTGGTACAGGAGCCGGAGACACTAGCCCGTCAGTGTTTATATTTGCAGATTCCCAAAGGTATAACAAAAGATTAGATATTTTTTTGCCTAACACCAGATGATTTTACTCCAGGTGCTGCTTTTTTTAAATATTTTGCTCTGCAGCGTAATGTTGAATGTTGTTTTATCTCTCAGATATGTGTTTAGCTGTGGCGAAGCAACACAACGATTATTCCATGAAAATAAGCTCAAACTTGGCAAAATAAACAACTTGTTTTTAACTCAACTAAGCTGGCAATTTATTGGTGGCATGCCTGGCTTACTGCTGACATTACGGGAAGCTGGGAAGCAATCACTGAACATCCATGGTCCACCAGGCTTGTCAGACCTTGTAACAGCCAGTCAATGTTTTCTGTGGATGAAAAATGTCAACTTAAAGTTCTCAGAATATGGATGCAACATGGAAAATACATATGAAGATGAGAATATTATTGTAAAAGCTATATTAATACAAGGTTAATTATTTCCTAAGTTCACCTTATAATGTTGATCCAATGTGCAGTAGCAGTTTGCCTTGGCATACCCTTCTTAGTTCTTTGTTATTTTACTCTGTTGAATGACAGATAACTTTACTGGTTTGGGTGAAACTATCTTAATCTGTCTAATGCCAAACATTGTTACTTGTGGGAAGGTGAGACTCTCGACACTAATCAAGTACAGTAAACAGTCTATTTTGTCTTATGCACAGGAGAAGAAATAAATAGTTTTTGTGACAAATCCCAAATTGACGAAATTCTGGAAGATGAAAAGATTGGTCAAAATTCTAGTGAACATAAAAAAATCCTGGATATCAATACTGGAAAATCAAAACTGGAAAACTGTGATGAGGCAATCCTGAATGCAAAGCGTTGTAAACTTGAAATCAAGCCACGAAATGCCATCAGTTATATTTGTGAGCTTGTTGCAATGCCAGGGAAAATGAATATCAAGAAAGCTCTTGAACTAGGAGTCCCTAGTGGTCCTTTGTTGGGAAAATTACAAAATGGACAAGAGATAACTTTAGAGAATGGCTTTGTGGTAAAAAATAAACTATATTCATACTAATTCTATCTGTTCTAAACTTTTCCTGGAGATTCAGTAGAAACATCTTTGTTCCTGGAGATCCATGAAAAGTCGTCTCTTATTTACTGATCTAGTGTTACCAGAAAAGGAAACCTTATTTAAGGTGGCTCCCTAGAGTTTTATCTCCGGGGGTATTTTGATCGTACAAACAAGTAAATTTGAATGCCGAAATAATATTTTAGTCTTGAAACAAATGTTGAATATCTTGCGTTTCCTTCGGTGAATTTTTTTCATATCTTGCACAAAGAAAGTCTTTACTCTTTTAAACTTACACACCAATTTTGAAAAAAATAAATCGAAGGAATTTTCCACAGTAAATTTTTGCGAATTACTCAAAAACGTATCAATTTAGTTTTTTTAACATCTGGAAAATAAACTAGTAAACCACCAGCAATCAATGTGCAAAATATGAAAAAAACTCACCGAAGGAAACGCGAGATATTCAACATTTGTTTCACGACCAAAATATTATTTCGGCATTCAAATTTACTTGTTTATAGGATCAAAATACCCCCTGAGATAAAACTCTAGGGAGCCATCTTAAAGTATCTTTATATTGGATAGTTCTATCAGTTTTAAATTGCTCTTTGTAGAGGTCAAGCAACTTATAAGATAGTTAGTTATTCCATTTATGATTTTGTGCAGGTAAAACCAGATGACATTATGGAAAAATCACTGGGTGGTTGTACCTTTGCCATTGTAGACTGTCCTACTGCATACCATTTTAAACAATTGAAAAATAACCAAGAGTTGGTCTTACATGAAGAAACAGGAGAAAAAGTCACACCTAGCATTATAATACATCTTACTCCTGGTGAAATTGTACAAACACAGGAATATGAAACTTGGACAAAAAGGTAAACTAAAGCCTGGTTTTCAATTGAAAGCAAAGCATAAGCAAGAAAACAAAGGAAGAGTTTTCCTGTGAGAATTACAAACAAAAAGCAGAATGAATTTTCCTCTGAATTCCCTTTTGTTCTGCGTCGGCTTATGCTTTGCTTCTTATGATTGTGCTTGTGTCGATGCTTATGTCATACACTTAATTGCGTTTGTTTGTTTTGCCTTTTGTCTCAATTCGTGCTTATGCTTGCGTTCCAAGTGAAAACCAGGGTTAAGCTGAAACGCATCTGAAATATTTTCACTCTTTTTTTACATTATTTAGTTTCATCCAGTGGTAATCCATAGATTTAAAGGATATTGACTATGTTATTAAAATATAATCTCTTCATATTTTTCTATAGATTTGGTGACTCATGTCAACATCTATTCCTCAATTCTGAGATGTGCCCTCCAAAAGTAGCAATGTTTTCTCAACTGGGAATTCAATATTGTCTGAATGAACTAAATCCTCAAATATTTCCGAAATTGTTCGCTTCTGACAAACCTGTTAGTATTATCTATTGATGATTTGAATTGAATTGAATGCAGTGGCGGACACATGGGGGGGGGCAGGGGGGGTTCAGTCTCCCCAATAATTTTGAGAGAATATACCAATTCACAAATATTACAGCCATTTGATGTAATTGCCATATTTAGTTTTGAATTCTGTTGTTATATTTACACTCAAATGGCACAGTATGCATATACATTAACAAAAACAAATTTTGCCACAGTTTTCCGTGCAGTATATCTTTAAACTTTGGCTTTGCCCCCCCCCCCAAATATTTAGTGAAGTGTTAGCCACTGATTGAATGTCAATCACACCTTATCAAGGAAATATTGTTCATTTGCATTGGGGATCCAACCATCTCACTTTTCTTCTTAATTTTTCCTCACAGGATGGTGAAAGTTACAGATCTCATAATCACAACTGGAGTGCTGGTGAACCTTATCTTATTTATCATTTACGACCACTTGCTAGACAAGGCTATGATCGAACTTGTATTTTATCAAACTGGGACACACTTGCTAAAAAAGTCACGGAACGATTGCGATACTTAAAAACAGCAGAACTATCAGTGCCTGAAATCAAGGATTCCTTGCAAGATTTTATCAACCCGGAAAAATTTTCACAAGAAAAATTTGAGTGCGTAGAAAATCCTGGAAAGCCTATTGGTAGTGAATTGGATAAGGATTTTAGCATCGTTTTTTTGGGTACTGGTGCTTCACTTCCATCTAAATACAGAAACGTCAGTTGCACCTTGGTAAATATAAGGTATCATGTCTCAAGGATCTTTAGGAAGAACTGTTTAGAAGTAATAAAAATGTCAGAGTTTTGGCACACCAAAACCACAGAGTAGATAACTAAGGTGTTGGTAAGCGTGAAGGGGCAGTATCGAACTGATTTTCTTCACTTGTTTTCATGTTTAGTAAAGATAAACTGATACTACTTGACTGTGGTGAAGGAACGTATGGTCAACTATACCGACATTATGGTCCCAACTTAAATGTTATTCTACGAAAACTTTGCTGCATATTTATATCACATATACATGCAGACCATCATTTGGTAAGACGTTTAGTGCTCGCTTTTATTTTTGCAAAATTAACTTGATAAACTCACAAAAAAAACTGAATTTACCTAGCATATTCTAAATATTTTATTTACATTCTTCAATGTCATATTCACTTTTTTCAGTTTTTTTAGGGACTCATCAAAGTTGTTCAAGCTTGGGGAAAAATCACGAATTCTCTGCCTGTAATTATTATATTACTACTTTAAAACATGCTTTTACCAAGTGATATATATTCATATCTTAGTTTAATTTTCATTTGTATAATTCTGATCTAAAAGTATCTCGAAATTTTTGATTTTACAGGCAGCAGACAAGCCAGACCCCATTCTGGTTATTGGACCTCCGTCACTTTTGAAATGGTTGAGATATTATGGCGAGTTTTGTGAAAAACTTCACTTGAGGTAACTATTTTTTACTATCGGCGAGGGTCTCCTGCTAACAACAAAAATAGTCTAGCGTTCTAAACAGAGTAAATCCACAACCTCCTTGGTTGCGAATGGACAATTTCCGTTATAGAATAAATGTCGATCTTGGAAAAAAGAGGCAAATCCATCTACGCAGCGGAAAGGAACTAACCAGATTTAGTAGAATTGCAAAGTTTGGTCGCGAACGTGAAAGGTTGTAACATGCAGGGAAAATAGCCCAGCGATGTTTGGAAATTTAGTAATTTTTCTATCACGTGCGAATAGAGTTACAGTTTTTCAGCCGAAAATGAGCCAACAATGGTAACAATTTCCGCACGTAATAGAAAAATATACTAAATTTATAAACTTCGCAGGGTATTTTTCTTGCATTTTACAACTTTCATGACCAAACTTTGCAATTTTACCACATGCATCTAATAATATATGTTCTTTCCAGCTGCGTAGAGGAATTTACTTCTTTTTGCCTAGATCGAAAATTTAGTCCACAATGGGAATTGTCATTTGCTACCCAATGAATTAACACGAGACATTAGAAAATACAAATATTTTGCAGTCCAACTTTACTAATTATGCGCAATCAACTTTTTCATAATTATTCTTTAGGTTTTATAATTCATGCAGATTTCATTTTGATTCTGAAAACGAAACTCTCTCATCTTTGTTGGAATCAAAGGTGAGGTGGGAAGCAAATAGTTTATTCATACTTCGATTTGTATAAGGCCATTTTTATCAACACCTCTGTACTGTAGATTTTAGTGAAGTTTTTGTAACTTTAAATACGATAAAGGACAGAATGTCTTTACCGACCATATTCCTATAATTTGTTGCAGGTTTCAATTGTTCCAGTTAAACATTGCCCATGCGCTTTTGCCTTGATTCTGACGCACAAAAAGGGCTGGAAACTAGTGTACTCTGGTGATACCCGGCCGTGTCACAGACTTATCGAAGCAGGAGAAAATGCTAGTGTCCTTATTCATGAAGCGACGTTGGAAGACAGTTTACAACATGAAGCCTTAGCAAAACAACACAGGTAGCAATCACACCAGTTTGTATCATCCATTCGCTCACTTGCAATTTCGTAGCAGGAGCCTTCTTATTTCACTTCACTGAGGTACAAAGCATTTCTTTTGTTTCAGCTCGACCTCCGAAGCGATACAGTGTGGTAGAGAGATGAAGGCAAAATTCACATTATTGAACCATTTTAGTCAACGCTATCCAAAAATTCCTGTTTTTAACGAAGAATTTAATGATTGCGTCGGTATTGCATTTGACCATATGAAGGTATGTTGAACCGAAGCAAAATACGTTAAATTACGCTACTACTGATTGTTTGAGCGCCTGTATTGAGGTCAGGGATTATACATATGAGTCAGTGTATTTTCTTGCGCGAAACTTTCATCTTTATTTACTTAAAGTGCCTATAGTAAGGTCAGGGATTGTTCATGCAAGTCGATTAAAGAAGAATTTGATTATATTTTCATTTATTTATGGTGGTAGACGGTTCCCAGAATGAAATAGTTATGAGAAATACTCCAAGCTACATTGGTTATTCTAAATTCTAACCTCAAATTCCAGGTCAATTTCCAGAATCTTGGTCTGTTGCCCAAGCTTCTCTCGCCTTTGCAAGAAATTTTCAAAGAAGATATTGAGGAACAAAGTAGGTCATTTTACCAAACGCTTTTGTTATAAAAGAGTCAAAATAAGTTTAAATTGTTCAGAGAATGCCCTGCTTTGCATTGCCCGTCCTTGCGTTCCTGCGGTAGAGGTAGAGTGAATGGTACTCAAAAACACCTCAATGGTGGTGCAACAAAATACGCACTTTAAAAAATTGGTGCTTCGATAATTTCAAACATCTGAGGCCGGTTGTATATAAGACTTTTAACTACGTTTTAACTACAATTTTGTAGTTAAAAAGTAGTTAAATCTTGCATAGGCGATTCTAGTCGGTTGATATTCGTACTTAGTTAAATTTAACCACGTTTTTACACAACCGGCTCCTGTTGGCATCTTGTAAATTCAGTGTAGCAAAGCAAGTTTCAAGCGCAGCATTTGGTAATACGCATTTTTGATCTACCCTAGATACGTACGTTCATAATACAGTCAATGGCGAATCTGTGAGAAGAAAATAGCGTCGTATGTATACAAAATATATCCTGCGTGGAAAACTTCGCATTTTCTAGACTTTCATTTGTGAAGGCTAAAACTCATTTTATGGTTCAAACAGAAATTAGCTAGCCATGATTTTGATCTTAAATCTAAGTTAAGTTTGTGATCTTAAATCTTTTCTTGCTCTTTAAATGTTTAATTCGCAAAGAAAACGCTTGTAAAGAGCGTTAATTGTGTTTTTTTTTATTTTAGGGTGAATAACTCCGGAAAGACCCGTTATAGTTTTCATCAATGAATGTCTCAGCGTCGGTGGCCTAGTAGCACATGAAATAGGCCGCAATCGTAATTGCACGGTTCAAATCCAGACTCGCAACCTTTCATTTTGGGGTTCCCAACTGCGAAAAGAAAAATCCGTTATAGTTTATACTATATACTATATAGTTAATAGTACATAGTATTAGTATATAGTATTATTACAGGATTCATGACTGCGGAAAGACCCGTAATAGTTAACAACAACGTTTGTCTCAGCGTAGGTGGCCGAGTGGTACAGTCGTAAGACCGCCCTACGAAGCTGCTGGTTCAAATCCAAACGTGCTAGAGAAATATAAGTGTTTTAATTTTAGCGTCCATTACTGCGGAAAGACCCGTTATAGTTTCCCTCTGTAAATGTCTCAGCGTCGGTGGCCTAGCGGCACATGAAATAAGCCGCGCTCGTAATTGCACGGTTCAAATCCAGACCCGTAACTTTTAATTTTAGAGATCACGACTGCGGAAAGACCCGTTATAGT
>JAOBYK010602889.1:0-11320 GCA_025434845.1 Phenganax subtilis | reverse complement strand
GCCCTTGCCTCAGCTTCCGGCCAAGCGGCCATTCGATGCTTTAAGGCAGACGTCTCTGCCCGGATGAACGCTCCAGGTAGCTTCGAGCTCTATGGCTACCAGAGCGACTTTGCAAGACCTTTTCAGAATTTAGAATGCTTGGGCACGGCTCGACCTTTGTGTTTCACAACCTCAACTCCCAATGTCATCAGGGCCACCGATGAGCTATGTGAAATGGCGTCGCACCATTGATGCAAACGCCAATGAACTGATCTTTGAAGGTGTCATCGACCCTGATGAAGAAGAAGAGAACAAACTCCATTTTGGAGAACCAAGAAACATCATCACTGAGTTTTGGTTTACTCCACCACCTGAGGCAAACCACTACTACTACGGCTATGACGAGACCATTCGTGAAATTGAGCCAGGATGGGACGGTTCAGATGAAAATTACCTGCCTCCCACCAAGCGCTACTACCAGGTCTACGTCGAGCAACTTGCCTCCAGTGTTGATGACCTGCTGAGCCGCCTGTCAGATTCAGACACCGATGTTGATGACTACAAGACTGGCAAAAGGCTCACAAGGCAGGAGAAGAAGCAGATTGAAAAAGAGTTGAGTTTTCACGACATTTTGTCGCAATCAGAAGAGTACATTCAGAAGTTCATTGAATCGGCACAGAAAGAGGAAACCAGCTTTCTGGAGTGGAAGTCATTGAAACCAGTTCCTCCAGAAGAGACGAAACGCATCCTCTCTGACCCCGAGCAGAAGAAGAGAGTCATTTCTTCAAGGGCTTGCTACAGGGACAAAAACAAAAATGTTCCCCCACTCAAAGCCAAAACCAGAATTGTAGCAAGGGGCAATCAAGATCCTGACTTGAAGAGCCTAGCACGGCAAGCACCAACGCCAACCCGTGTCAGTGAGATGATGACCTTCCTCATCTTCCTTTCAGGATTGCGCTCCAAGGCCTTCCGGAGTGACAAGGTTTGGAAGTTGTGGGCTGGGGACGCATCCACGGCGTTCTTGCAAGGACAGCAGGACTTGAGCGAGAGGGCAGGCAAGCTTTACCTCAAAGCACCACGAGATCCCTTGCTGATCAGAGCTGGTGTTTTCAAGAGCGAGCTGTATGAGATACTGGGAAATGTGTACGGCCTCAGCAACGCACCGTACACCTGGGCACAGGAAGTCACCAAGAGGTTGGTCAATCTGGGATTCATCGTTCACAGTTTTGATCGTATGATGTTTTGGTATCCTGACCCAGACAATGCACCATGCCCAGCTGCAGTTCTCATTTGCTACGTTGATGATTTCCTCATCACCTTCAACACCTCCTTCCCATTCCAACAGTTTGTTGACTCCTTCAAGTGGGGCTCGCAACAGTTTCTGGAACAAGGTTCACCGTTGGTTTTCAAGGGCAAAGAAATTCACCTGGAACAGACTGGCGACGTCCAGACCCTCAGGATTGTCCAAGAGACCTTCATCACCAACCTTGAGATGGGACAGGTTGGAAAGAAGCAGAACAAGGCTGAAGTTCTTGCCAGCCATGTTTGGCCGGAATTCAGGTCGATCAGCGGTTGCCTACAGTGGCTGTCAGGCCAGACACGTTTGGATATTTCATCAGCTGTTTCATTGTCCAATCGAGGACAGGAGACGACCTACGCTGACCTTGACTGTTTGTACAAGACGCTGCAACATGTTAAGGATACATCCAAGCTTGGCATCCGGCTGTATCCAGTACCGATCGATGAGAGCACGGTCGTGATGGCGTACTCCGACGCCAGTTGGGCGAACGCTCAGGGGAGCGCAAGTCAGCATGGACAGATCATCATGCTGGCACCAGCGACTGTGACAGAGAAGCCATGCTATGGTGGGCTCATTGACTGGAAGAGCTCTCGCAGCAAGCGGGTATGCAGATCGACATTGGCCGCAGAGGCCGTATCGGCCGACAGTGCTGCAGATCGCTTGGCATACGTCCAGTATGCGCTGGGAGAGTTGGTCTTTGGAGTTGCTGCCCACCGAGTGGGCCCTCGCCTTCGAGCTTTGTTGGCAACTGACTGCAAGTCGCTGTACGACAGCGTCTCAAGCCCGAACCCGACAGTTGAAGACAAACGCAGTCTGGTCAACATCCGCTCCATCCAGGAGGTGGTAAGCCGCAACACCATCCACTGGATTCCGACGGCTTTGCAGATGGCCGATTCGTTGACAAAGGTGTCAGCCGACCTTCGCGACACCCTGTTGACCTGGCTTCAAAAGCCAGTCATCCACCTTCGTGAATGTGGGTCAAAAGAAAACATTCCCAGTGTGAAAGTTCAATGGCATGAGCATTAGCTGCTGTTGACCCTCATTCCCGTTGGTCGTAGGGCCCGAGCCAAGCATCCGCTTTTAGCATAAAAGGTGGCGCCATGACCGCGTTTGGTTCCACCACCCCTTTGTAGTGCCCTTCATCCCATTGCACGAGGGGCCACTAGTTGGCACCGGAGCCTGATGTTCGACTTCTCGGCTCTGTCCGAGCTTGGTGACGCTGGTGAGTATCCCCAGGACCACGATGACCCTTCGCCCGCTTCCGTGACATCGGAACCTTCGTGGCGTTGTTCGAGTTGTGGGAACGACACCTTTGCTTGGACCGTTGAGGGATGGAAATGCGCTAGTTGCCACAGTGGAGACTACTACAATGCTGCTGTATCCCAGCGAAGAGAGACAGACAATGGCGTTTGGATGTATGTCCCCCGGTAATCCCAATCCCATGGTTCAGGTTCAGATCCGCCTCCGTTGGACCCTCTGCCGGACACGACGTCGCAGGCGTTCGATCATAACCGGACACGTGTTGGCCATGCTTCACCTCATGAGGGACCATTCCATGAGAGCAGAGAGCAGGCTGAATCGGAGGCTCCGACAGATGACCCTGTTGTTGATCCTGAGCATGCAGGTAGCACCACGTTGAGGAGCAGCCGCAGATCCAGGAAAAGAGCCCACAATCGAGCTATGAACATTGCAGCACGACAAGATGTTGGAGTTGGCAATGTTGATACTTTGAGCAATGCAGTGCATGGTACATTGTTTGATGACCAGTCGCAACAACAGCAACAACAGAGCAATGCAGATTTGACAAGGCAGTTGGCACAGTTGGTACGCACATTGCAGCGTGCTGTTGACCAAGGTGGCAGTGGCAAAGCGTCCAAGAGCTCTGAAGGTTCGTCTTCTTGGAACTCCCAAAAGGGACCAGAAAGAGGAGTTCGATATCGTTCAGGAGCTCCACCACCACCACCTGCCTGGAAGTATGCCAAAGATGATCTTCGCAGCTTTCCCAAGTGGCAGAGAAAGCTGGAAATCTGGAAACGTCAAATCACCAGTTTCATGAGTCGCAAAGACGCTGCACTTTTGCTTTACTCCAGCTTGACTGGAGAGGCTGAGGAAGAGTTGGAACATTGTGATTTGGACAAGTTGGCATCGTCGGAAGGCATTGAGTACATTGAGCAAACATTGAAATCAGGGCTGGCAACTCGTCTCGTTTATCAGAAGCGGAAGCTGATGAGCGACTACGAAAGCATTGTTCGACAACCGTCGGAGTCGGTCAGGGCTTTTGCAAATCGGTACCGACGAGCTGAACAAGCACTGCAGAGTGTCTCTGTCGACATCCGTGGGATGTACGACGACGAATCTCGAGGCAACAGATTGCTCGAGAGAAGCAGGTTGAGCCCAGAAAACCAAAGGTTGGTATTGATCGGTTCTGCCTACAACCTTGCCTATGAGGCCATCGTTGAGAGTTTGTGCATGAGTTTTCCGGAGCACAAGTCACCACCTCAGTTGTTTGGCAAGGACGGTCAACCGATCAAAGCACGACAGAGTTTCACATCCCCATCGACTTCATCCACGACAAGTACTTCATCGAGTTCCTCAAGCTTCAAAGGCAAAGGCAAGGGCAAAGGCTTTGGCAAAGCCAAACACGCCTTTGTCACTGAGGTCGAAGACGACCAGCTGGAAGCCATTGAAGAGGAAGACGATCCTCATGAGTCCGAAGCTGAACATGAGGCCGAGCAAGAAGATGATCAATACGATCAGCAGGAACTGGCCGATGAAGAGGCTCCTGAAGAGTCCTTTGCAGACATTGCCGAGGTCCTCACGGTGACAGCAAAGAAGTTGCAGTCGCTTACATTGGGGCGCAAGTTCAGTGGATCCAAGTCGATTGAAGAGCGAAAGAAGACAAGTACATGCGCTGCTTGTGGACAGGTAGGTCACTGGAGTGGTGACAGCCAATGCCCAAAGAGTTCCAAAGGAAAGTCTGATGGCAAAGGCAAATCCAAAGATGGCAGCAAGAGTACGCCGAAAAAGGTGTACATGAGCCTCTACCACCCTGACGGTTCCACAACCAGCCACCACCAGGAGGATGCACCGGTTCCCAACTTCTTCACCTTCGTTACATGGATGGTTCATGAGGTTTGTGTTGCAGGTACATCTTTGTATGGGAAGATGGTCATAGACACCGCTTGCCAGAGGACATGTGCGGGTTTGAACTGGTTGGACGGGTACAAAGCATTGCTTCATCAGCATCAACTTCGTGGCAAGACGGTGCCGTCGGCTGAGGCTTTTCAGTTCGGCAGTGGAGCACCTATGCAGGCAAAGGACCGAGTTTACATGCCGGTCGCTTTTGGAGATCATTTGATGTTGATTGGTGCAAGTGCAATTGCAACAAACATCCCATTGTTGGCATCCAATGTTTTTCTTGAAACGATGCAAGCAGTCATTGACATTGCAAGTTCAAGCATTTACTTTGGTGTCATTGATGTTTTGCTTCCGTTGTGCAAGTTGAACGGTCATTTGACAGTTGACATTGCATGTTTTCCACCGGATGTTCATCGAAACCCTGTTTGGCAAGTTTTGTCTGATGAACGTTTTTGGCACGATCCTCATCCAGAGATTGTTTCTGAAGAGCCGGCACTTCGTCAGCTTACGAGGCCCAAGAAAGCATCCACCGTTCTCGCAGTCGCAGATGTTGCGACCAGCTCCTCCGAGATGGTTGAAGGCATGGCGCCAGGTCATCCAGACCTTGCTGAGTTTGGAGTGGCTCTCACTCCAATGGATGTCCAAGATGGTCAAGCTGCAAGCAGGCAGGTTCACACGAGCCTGGATCACAGCAGGAGGTCGACAAGACCCTAGCTC
Source organism: Phenganax subtilis (assembly GCA_025434845.1). NCBI lineage: Eukaryota > Metazoa > Cnidaria > Anthozoa > Malacalcyonacea > Clavulariidae > Phenganax > Phenganax subtilis. Next base: position 6,186 of record JAOBYK010602889.1, on the reverse strand, counting down.
GGATGAAGCGCGAGCCTCTCAAGATGCCGACAGAATGCTCGCACCCCGAATGGAAGAGGCACGGCAACAAGTACGGCAGTTACGCCACCTGCACTCTTTGTCACACCCGAGTCAAGTGGAACCGGACGTGCAGGAATGGGAAGCTTCTGCTGGTTGGTCGGTCTCGCAAAGATCTTCCTTGCCGCAGCCCTCCTTTTCAAGTACATTGCATGCGGCTTCATCCAAGGCCAAGGGCATCAAGGCTATGGCAGCCACTCAGAGCAAGTCCAAGCCGAAATCCAAGGCCAAGCCTCAGGCCATCAAGGAGACGCAACCAGCTCCACTCCCATCTCCGCCTATGGCGACCTCTTCTCGCCATCCTTCGAGGCCACCTTTGAGCAGCTTGGGGGCGTACGCAGCTCAAGCATCTCAGGCGGCTCAAGTCGTGATCTACTCGGACGAGGAGGAGTTCATGAACGACAGTCAAGTGGACAGCCAGGACGAGGAGTGGAACTGGGAGGAGCACCAACAGCCCATCCAGACTCAGGGACCCATCCGGTCGGTCAGTCCGGATCCCGCTTGGGCAAAGCACGAAGAGGACAGAGCACAATGGGTCGGAATGGCGGGGCCCAACAACCTGTTCTCATGAACACCATCGGCACCGGCATGAGGCCGGGACAACAGAAAGAGCTCCTGGGAAGGATTCGCAAAGCAAGGCATGCCGCTGAAGCAGAGTGCACCATGTATGAGGCCCTAGCCACAAAACACAAAACCAATCGCTCAAGAAGCGATATACTTGAAGTGTTTGCCGGCCGAGGACGCATCTCACTGCAAGCCACCAGGCATGACCTCATAGCATGCACACCCATGGACTACAGCACAGGTTTTGACCTAGCAACAGAACATCACCAGGCAGCAGTCCGTAGAACCATCCGGCAGCTGCTTCCGTTGTTTTTGATTGCTGAACTCCATTGCACACCATGGATCTTGATGCAGGACAACACCAACTACAAGGACAGGCCTGAAGAACTGGCCGAGAGACGTGCTTTGGAGAGGCCTGTTGTTGAAGAAGCCATGCAGTGGTGTCGAATGCAGCGCCAAGCAGGACGCTACTATCTCATAGAGAATCCTCAGACTAGCCGTTTGTGGGATGAGGAAAGTGTCCAATCCATGCTGCAAGACACCGGAGGACAGACAGTCACCTGCCATTCAGGGGCTTATGGAGCTATGAACTCGAAAGGCAACCCCATCCGTAAGACCTTTCGTTTTGCCTCCAACAACAAGGACATTCTCACCTTCCTCCAGGACAAGCTCACAGCAGAAGAGTTGAAGTTGCGCGTGCCACTTGAGGGAAAAGAAACCACACTCTCGCAGGAGTACCCTCAACGCCTGATCACCTCTATCCTCAAGGGTGTTCGATATGTGGTCAGGCAGCGCAATCCGACACGCTTCAACCTCAAGAAGGTTTATCCAGCCAGTGTTGGACCAGAAGCCATGGCAAGACGTGATCGCCCAAGCCAGAACTCTATTCACCGCGTCCTCATCGAACAACATCATTCTTGAGGCCTCCAGCGGCCTATACAAGAAGATCCAAGAGCTACTGCCATGGGAGATCACCAGGTTGCAGGTTTGCTTGCGACCACTGGTACAACGACTGCCACAGCATGTGCCTCACACTCACCGAGGTCACGCGCTCAAGTTTGTGGGAAGAGAAGACCTTTCCATCATGGCGGAGGACCTAGCCGACATCCATTTCCCACGGGGTAGATTCGAAGCTCCAGTGGAACTGGCAATCTTCTTCTACGGCTATCCCAGCTTGTCTGATGAGCATCTTGGCATTCCAGGAGAGGAAGCAGCCTTACATGACCAAGAGCCACAACAAGCAGAGCACCGCCAGAATCCCACCAAGGAGATCTTCCACGATGAGATCTTCTTCCCAAACACCCCTGGCATCGATCGCACCATCAAAGCGTCAGTTGCCAGGATGCGCAACAACATGTGACATTTACCGCCCAATGAGATGATCAAGCTGTTTTGTTTGAACGGCATCACCAGTGACCAGGTGATCAAGTGCCACATCCCCAGTACTTGGGACAATTTGCAGACAATTTGCAAGCAGACATCTTCTACCTCAGAGATGCCACATCCAGGAACCATCCAGTCCTTGGCATCATATGTGAAGCCACACATCTTCACGCAGCAATCAGGCTGGACTCCAGACAGCCGATCCACCTAGCTCAGGCCTTCCGCAATGCCTGGGTGAGAAACTTTGGATTCCCGCTGAGACTTTCAGTGGATGATGATGGCGCATTCAAGTCCAACTTCATGGACTACTGCGATGAAGGAGGAGTCTTTTTGGACTTCATCCCTCCTGAAGCTCACTTCAAACTGGGCACCATCATAGAGCGCCACAACGGCACACTTCGAATGCTGCTGGAAAAGATCGTTGACTCAACCCCATGCAGCACACCAGAGGACCTAGACAATGCAATCGTCTCGGCCCTATACTCCAAGAACTCAGCAACCTGGACTTCAGGTCGCCCTCCATTCATCGCTGCCTTCGGAAAGATCCCAAGGGTAGGACTTGATTTCATCAACGACCCAAGAGCTTTGATCGCAGGTTCTTCGAGGTCTGAAGCACAGCAACAGGCCGCAATGATGAGATGTGAGGCCTACAAGGCCCTAGCCGAAGCATCGGCCTCCTCCACCCTCAGACGTGCGCTGCTGAGGAAGACCAATCAGCAGCCTGCTGAACCACCAGAACCTGGGTCGCTCTTGGCCTACTGGAGATGGACGGTCAGAAGCCACAGAAAACGAGGTGGCTACCGCATTGCAAGATACTTGGGCAAAGATCCAGACAACAGCAGTTACTGGATTCAGTCCGGGAGCCAGACCATCAAAGTGGCGCCAAATCAAGTGCGCAATGTTTTTGGGTATGAGGAATATGTCCCAACCTGTGAAGATGTCAAAGCACTCAAAGCTGCAGAAGACAACATCCGCAGCGACCTTTGGCAGGACCATCGACTACCTCCAGAGGCAGAGCCACCATTGCCCGATGAGGAGCCAGAGATCCCGCCAGAAGATGCAGCAGCCTTTGAATTGGCTGATGCAGATTTTCCGTCAGTGGATGCACCGCTGACAACACCTGAGGTTCATGAACCACCACCACATGAACCACTTGTTCTGCCGCTGCCCAAGAAGAGACCAGCAGCCGCAGAAGAACCACATCCATCGGATCATCCAGGACAGCCGTTGGAACCACAGACACCACAGACTGTCATACACATGCATCAGAACATCACCCAAAATGTTTTTGGCAGAAAGGCTGACAGCACCTCATCGGTTCCTGTTCCAGCCCCATTCACTCCAAGCAGACGTGTTCGACCAGCCAGGTCACGGACACCCACATCAGTTCGGAGAACTGAAAGGACGGCCACGCTGACCGATCCTTACATGCCACCTGAGGCACTGGCGATCCAAGATCAAAGAGAGTCTTTTGACCCTTCACAACCTTCAGCACCACATCCAGGTGATGGTGAGAGCGCGCCTAACAATGCGGCTGGGTGGCTCACACCGCATGGCCTTGATCCATCACCGCCTCAAGCGCTACCAGACCAGCCATCGACCTCACAGGTGATGATGATGATGGACAGCCAGACTTGTCCAGAATAGTCCCAACGACACCAGAGCCTCGACTCTACCTCTACAGGCTCGAGACGTCCTCATGGATGCGCAACGGCAGTAACGAATCATCGTAACGAAGAGCAGGGGTGTCTGCGCAGGTGAAGATTCTTCACGATTTGAACGTCCATCTGCATTTCAGTGGTGATGGGAATTTCATGTTTCACAATTTGCATGCTTTCCATCCCTACATGTATGTAATCCTGTATATAAATATATATATAGTAAATGACAATTAAGTATATTAAATGATATAGTCAATCGGGTCAACCGCATGATGTTCGAAAAAATACGGCGGAAAAAAATCGCAGCACACCATGTCCAGCCGCCCTGTCGCGCGACAATGGCTCGCACCGCTGCCCGCCGCACCTCTTCGATGAGGGCGAGGCCCAACATGAAGCCTTCCTGGTTGCCCAGCCGCTTTCCATGGCCACCACCCCGGGCCAGAGAGCGATCCTCATGCAACGCGCTCCACATGGGAACCGGCTCCGAGCTTCGGTAGTGCAGCTGCAGTCGTCCAAAGACCTGGTGTTCCAGCGACGAAAGCGCCGGTCCAGACGCATGGGGATTCCTTTTGACCAGCGTGGCACCATGTAGAATCTACCAGGACCCTCCAAGGGGTGTCCAATGGAAGCCTATAGGTAGTGTGGGGTAGTCCATTGGACACCCCGACAGGAGGGTGTCCTGATGGTGGGCTCTAAGACTCTAAGAGATGGGAACACGCTGTTCTCCTCAGACGAGTCTTTCCCAAATGGTCCTGTCACTCAACTGGACAATTCAGTTCTCTTATGTTCTCTTCTTTCCAACCAGACTTGTTGCTTGCATATCTTGCATGAAATCCACCAAATGTACAAGAAAAAGCAGATCAAAGAGAAAGCGAAACCAAAATGCTCCGATCTCCACCCCAACCCACACCCCCGGTGCCCGGGCGCCCGCCGTCTTTGAAACGCACGCGGGCTGGACCACCCCGACCCGCGCCTCGGGAGGGTAGGACTCTTCACCCTCTCGGACGATATAGAAGAAGGCATGGCTCAACTCCTGGAGGAGTGACTGGCCACGGCACCCTCTTGAAAGAAGGGTCGACACAAATTGACCCAAACTGATGCAAAAACTGGAGAAGACATTGGAAGAAGACATGTCGCATGCCTGAGCAGGGAGCAAAGATAATCCGCAGGTTTGTGCAGGAACGTTCTGGTAGTAGACTTTCTTCTCTGACCCTACCTCCTTGAGTGGCACCCATCGTTTGTAAATGCAAGCCTGCCCAAGGATTCACAGTCACGATTCACGATGTTCTAACCTTCGTGACTCCATGTTGCCTAGCACTTGACTGTGGACCCTGAAAGCTGCGTTGCTGGCTCTTGCGCCGCAGTGGATGTTCTCCTGGATTCCCACCCCGCTGGCGCGCCCGTGGCTTGCGCCGCTTCGCTTCGCTTCGCTCCTCCGGGAGCTTCAAACACACCGAGCGTTCCAGCCAGGTCAGCGGTTGTGCGCCCGGCTCCGCCCAGGGAACCGGCGCTTCGGCGCAGGCAAAGGCGCCGCTCCCAGCAGTTGCGGAGCGTGGGGGGTCGAAAACACAAAGGCCCTGGCTGTTCACCTGGCGATTCGGTTGGGGATCCTGTTGAGACAACCAGACTGGACTTTTCAGAAGCTTGCCTTACATGAGAAGCCCAACAACGTGCTGCCGATCAGGGGGAGTGAGTGAGTGAGTGAAAATCGGATCCATCAGCTGGAAAGCCAAAACCGACCGTCAAGGTGAGGTGATGAGCTGCTGTGTCGTGTTGGTGGCAAAGAGCAAGGCAGTCTATAGGAAGTACCCAAAGTACCCAAACTTGCCCAAAGGTGGATGTAAACCCGAAACTCATTGAGGGAAGAGAGTCATTTGGGTACATCCAAGGGAAGACCAGCTTAGAAAACATCGATTTCGCCCCGAACGTTCAATTGCCTGTTGCCTCCTGCGAGCATGACCGTTCAAGCCTTTGTTCCCATGAATTGAAGAGAGTCGCCTGCATAAACCTCGGACGACGAGTTTTGGTACTTGGACGTGTTGAATCTTTGCAGAGAAGACATGGCCAGACATGGATTCATGGAGAAGAGGAGAATAGTCGTCCCGAACAAACAGAAACCAAAAACCCTTGTAGAACTGGTCCCAGCTGGTCTGGAACCCAGCGGGTCGAATTGTCGATACCAACAGCAACAGCAACAGCATGTCATTCGTCTGTTCCCCACATCACCTCAAATGCTCCGAAGCACTGCGAAAAGACGGGTTCTTGAGATGCGCGTTCCGGCTGTCTGGCGAAGCCAAACAGATCTTCTGCCCACCCAAAACCGCTGTACCCCCCAAAAACGAACATGGAACCTGAGAATTGATTGGTGGAAGGCAATTTTCCTCTACAACCCAGTGGTTTTGTGGTTCCATGTTAATCCGCAGAGGAGCAGCCCCCCTCCCCGGTCTGCATCCAGACTTCCACGGCCCCCCCACCTGCGCAGCAAAAGATAAGGAAGCCTTACCATCCAGGCCAGGCACTT
>JAOBYK010602778.1:0-11321 GCA_025434845.1 Phenganax subtilis | reverse complement strand
TTTTGGATAAAACGCGGATATGACTTTTAAAATATGTTTTGTCGAAAAGTAAGTTATCCGTCCGTCCGTCCGTCCGTATCCGCGTTTTACCCTGACCCAACCTCCACCTTTCAACCACAAATTTCTACAGTATATTAGAAAACGGCATGATTATGTTAAACAAATAATAGAACATTCTGGAATCCTGACAACAAATAGTAGAAAACATGCGCTTGAGTCGCTTTAAAGTCGCCTGGTATTAAATTTCGACTATAGCTTGAAGCAGCACAGGCGTAGCTTGACATATATTATGTTGCTATACGACCACTAATCTGTACGTTACTATCTCATAAAATAGAAGTAAAAACAAAAACACATATTTGTACGGTAATCTGTGTAGACTGTGTTGTTAAATATAATGTAAAACTAACTACAAACTATGCATGGACTCCACGTCTGCATCACTTCAGCGCGTATAATTAAATTGTCAACGACAGCAGACTGGCAGTTATAAGTGCGCAGAGAAATAAATATTATTAAATCAGAAAGCACATTAAAGCCCAATTATGACATTCTCTTGATTGCTATAGCTGAGTCTGTAAAGCAAGAAATCCATGTTTCGCTCTTTAGCTTCAATAGTTTCAGACCTGAAGCGGAGGCTGCATGTGTTGTGTCGGAAACTGAATTCTACAATTTTTTATTACTATGATAATGAACAAAGGTTGGAAAGTCTAACACTGTTTTCTGCCAGTCTGGGGAGTTCAGCAACTTGTAACGTAGAGGTTTACTATTACAGTCTAAACTTGGTTCACGCAACCAAGCTTATCTTGAAATCTATCTAAATAAAGGTCAGTCGCTGCGCAAGCAGAGCATCTGGCTTTGCGTCAAACTATGTTAACTGTATTTCGTAGAACAAAAATTCGTGATATTTTGTACATTAGGTGAAGATAGAGCGATATAATCTTAGGTAATATAATTTACAACATTAAAAAATTGCGCGAGCGCTGAAATCATTAAATTCGCATCTGTTGTGGCCGCAAATACTTGTTAGATTGCCATTTACTGACGTCAACTACTACAATTGCCATAAGATAGTAATAACACTTGGATACCGAACGCATATAACGTGTGTTAATATAAACAAGTTTTCATTGGTGTGCTCGACGGGAAACGAAAGCAATACTAGTTGATAGTGATCAACATGATGATTCGTTTAGTAGCGCTTCAAAGATCGGACGGCGCTGATAATGACTGAAGCAGAGCGCACAAGTGCACAACATAATTTAAAACGATAATGCATCATAATGAGAAGAGCATATGGGCATTAGATATTCACTGCTGAACGTAATCCCTTGCGTCTAACTGCGAGCTCGCTATACCGATGAAATAGCATAAATACCTAACATACTATGACAGGAAAATCATAAAGAGTAAGGTAAATTTTACGTCGGGAAAAGGCTGCCTGACTGTACTGATTACAAGAAAAATATCTCACAGACTACTATAGTACATTTCTGAACCTATGACCTTTTTTATTTTCACTAATATTGCTGCTAAATATCAACAAAATTACTTCATATTTGTATTACGAGCAAAAGACGTGCAACGAAATTGGCAAAACTGCGTACAAAACTTACCCAAAACCATAATCGCGACTGACAGTATGATCCGAACGACCCGAAGTGCTTGTGGTTCAAGAACAGATTGGATAGGTTCCGTGGTATTGTTTGACATTTTCTAACAAATACCACCGTCTTTTTATCAATTCAAAGTTAAATTCCTCTTTACCAATTCCTCTAGGCAAGTTGTGTACCACAAAAAGGCAATTTTTGATCCCTCTTCGTAAGGTTAGCATACGAATTCGTAGACTTAAAATATGATATTTCCTGGTGACGTTGATTCCACCGATTAAAACCGCAATGTTTGAGTAGACAGCAATAAATGTTCACCATTCAACCAATACACAAAATGACCCAACTGTAGAAGCCCTCTTCTGCTTACCACAATGATTGTAACTGCTGAAAGACAAACGTGGATAAAAATGTAAGACACGAATCTATTGAGGTCGTACCATACATATCAACACCACCTCAATGAACTCTGACAGGTAACACCTTTACCAATTACGTACAACTTAGGGTCATTAATTAATAACATTGTCTTGGGATTAATTATTTCGGATAAGTACAAAATAATCGATGACCAAAGCAAAAACCTCCAACTCCCGTGGCCCGTGCATTACTTTTATACACAAATTACAACGTTTGTAGATTTTATTCCGAAAAGCACAACAGTTAGCTTACAAACGGATTTCCAGCCGTACAGTGCGCTGGATATTTAGACGTTACCATCTGGAATCGAAAATATATATCGTGAGCAATTTGTGTATGCTTTTAAATTTAAACTTTAGTTTTCAAGAAAGATATCAAACTGATTTTAAGAAACATAGGCAATAGAAAATTACAGTTTCAAATATAATCTCATTTTAAAGAATTTTTAGAATCATTGAGAGTCTATCGTTACTCCTTTTCCATTGCTTTTTAAATTCTTGAGATATCCAAGCTGAACGACTTTTCAATGGTTTTATCAAATATCTGGACCATTATGGAAGATATAAAAAAATTTTCAAGACACTTATTAAACGATTCGAAAAGTTCATTTCTATGATGCAGTTTTAAAATTTTCCTCTTTTATTGCAAATGCATGTGCTTGTATATTATAGCTGAATTGATGAAAAAAGAATTCTGTCAGCAGAACTATGGGTAATTCCTGTTCAAGTTTTCCTCATAGATCATCAATGGATTAGTAAAGTTATTTTTAAAAGGAATTACAAGAATGAGCTACATCCAAAAGCTACTACATGACGCTACTACGCCAACTTATGAAGAGGCAAAACTGTGCGTAGTTATGGTGCAAGTGATCTACCAAAAGTAGCCGCTATATCGCAACTTAAAGCCTCAATTATGACTGTTTCACTTCACGTACATAGAATTAATCAGCTACTAGCCTGTGTACGGTGGCTCTGACTATAACTCAGCTTGCATAGCTTTAAAGTTACAAAAACAGTCTATAGAAGACTTTTTAAGACTATGAATTGTTTCTCTGACTCTTGTTTTGAAAAACAGATCGTTCAGATTACTTGGCTTTCATGGATTATTGTAAGTACATTATGTACAATCAGCTACCTGGTAATGCTAAAGACCTTGTTGATCAAAATCGTGCAAGTTGCGCAGTTGGAAACGGAATTCAAGCTTAGGGTCTGCCTATGGATATTTTATTACCAAACCAGGTGTGGAATTAGGTAGTTGCTACCGAGTGTCAGCGAGGCAGCACACTAATCTAGATCTCAGTGTTTTTGGCGGGCGTCGTTCCCCAGAGTTCACTCGACCCAGTCTTTTCTCGTGAACTATGAACTGTCAAAATCTCGATCCTGCGTCTGTCTGTCCAGTAACCATTCTGGGGCATATGCTAAGATTCAAGGACGCCTTTTAAAATTAGGGGGACGGTTGACTACACATAGTTGTATTGCGCACGCATGTGTTCATTTGCTTATCCGCCCTGGCCCAGATTGTACAACTTTACAAACGAAGAGAATTTTCAAATAATGTTGGTTGGGGTATGGCTTTATTTATTGCTGCTGATATATACATCAAGGCCATGAACTTTTTACTGTTCAATCTAGAGGGAAACAATGTGCTTTTATGACTTTATCGGCGCTTTTAACGGCACGAAATATTCCATTGCCCGCATGCTCAACAATCACGCTTAACTACGTCTTATTACAAGGAGACAAGATGTATCTAAATACTCTAAATGGTGACTGTATAGCTATAGACCCGATGTAGAAGTTTCGTCTGCAAATAACTTGCCAACTGCTGTTAATGTTGTTACTAGTAATGTTGTTAAATGCGTCACGTGTTACGTTGTAATGAAAATTTTCCTCTGAACGTGCTCGCGTTAACTTAAGTGTCTGAATATAAAACAACGCAATACACTGGCAATAGCCATCAAAGCACATGCTCTCAATTACCGTGAAACGCACACGCTTTCGTGAAGCACGAAATTCGCAAATGGCAATGATCAAGTTCAAATTTCAACAAATTTATTTATACCAACATTCCTTAACTGCCTAACTCATCTCGTAATTTAAAAGCTTCAAAGATAAAACAAGGAAGCTCTCTACAAACTACTGAAAAGGAATAAGGTTCGAAAGTAGCAAAGTGGACAGATCGGCAGCATTTCCCTTGCGATAGTAGCTCGTAGTTGAAAAATGTAAATTGTGGAATTCGCATCGAGAATTCGTTTACGTAACTAACCAGATGTTGCGACGACACGAAACGACGACATTCACAAGCCATCCTTCGACAGCATGTGGCAAAGCCTTTGATTGCTACGAAAACAATTGATGAATCCTACGCCATTTTATCTCTCAGTATTGACTCGAGAAATATAAGGATTCCGCAAATCTTTGTATAACAGAACTTGCAAGTGTTCTGTGATATCCTTAAATACAACAGTGGTGCAATTTGATGGATATTTTAGTACGCCGCAGGGAAATTAAATAAAAAAACCTCATCCTTTTGATGAAATTGTTGTTTGTATATGTATCTTATTTTCTACGTTAATTGCGCTGTGCAGTTGATATTCTAACAAGAAAGTAGAATAAAAGAAGCATTTTCATTTGGTAACATTTCATCATGACTTGTGTTCTGTAGTTAAAGGTTTCCCATCATGATTGCAGGCATTTTCAAAAAGATGACTCACATGATATCTGCATACTATGTATTTTGAAATTGATATGCTCTACGTTAGATTTTGACTGTGATTTCACTCATCATCGCTCATTAAAATTTAACAGTTTTGATCGAATAGAGCTGTGCAGTTTTCACTGTATATGTCATGAATTGAATGGAGAATTTTCGGTGTAGGTCAATACAACGGAAATTCAAAAGTAAACACTTTTTGTAACGTGTTTTACGCTATGGGTTACACTATTTTAAAATCATAATCATGCACGAATGACGATTTAGCTCATGATTAACACTAAAAAGAAGTGTTCGCTGCAAGTGTATCAATGTTTGGGCCGCAACTGCTGTACACTTACCAAAATGGTTGCACGTCGATATTTATGTTGCTATCATATACTGACTGCGGTGGTTCGAAGCTCGTTTAATTGGCTTAAACGATGGATAGGTCAAAGTATACATAGTCGTATTTCTTTCTCTCTAGTACAATCAAACACGACTATGGCAGGTCTTCAAGTCATCATTATGTACAATCTCAAAATATTTTACAACAAACTACTATGGAGAGAGCTTGTTGGGTATACACTATGCACGGTCAAGTTCTGTTTTTGCTGGTTTGTGGAGTGGAGTGAACCGTATTTATTTGTGACCTTAACTGTGACTTGCTGAAACTATTGTTCGACTCGGTTCAACTTTCTATGCATTCTTTTAACAGTAGGGAGCTGATATGCATGATAAGAAAGACAAACTCCGCGCAAAATTAGATTCACATGCAGCCAGTTAAACCTGAATCACTACCTGCATCTCACGTTTCCTTCAATCGAACAGACCTACCTATACTTAACTGATGGCTGAAACAACAAATTCTTTTTCAATCAAAATATCAGGCATATCAGCACATAGCTTCTATTTCAGACTTGCCCCAAGTCTACCTTGTCTTACTGAAACTTCTAATTATCTCCATTAATTTTAGTTCGCCCCCTGCGTTTTCTAATTTGTACTTTTTCAGTAATTGAAACGAGCACAGTAAGTAGCAATAATTCAAATATTTGTAACAGTAGGGGAAATTATATATGGGCTATACATGTATGAAGTGTAACACAGCTATATGTCGCTACGTCGTAGTAATTCTAAGATTCAATTCAAAGCTTAGCTTAGGCCAAAAATGAGTTTAATATTATGCTGCTAAATTTCAAATTCAAATCTGATGAAGGTCGTGACTACCAAATCGCACCCATTTAAAAGATGCTGTCCACTCTTTATCCTGATAAGCCAGAAAAACTGCGAAAATACTCGTGCAAGTAAGGGTTTTTCCCCTCGCAGACAGCTGCAGGAAGAATTTAGGCAAGAATTGTTTTACTAGGGAATGTGAAGGCAATGTGAACATTATCTGCTTTGGTGATGACGACCAAGCTGCTATAGGAAAAATATGTTATAAGATAGCTATTACGACGGCCTTATAGATAACAACTAGTTTGTTTTTGGTATTTCCTTACAAAAACTACAATAGAGTTGAGCTACAAAACGTAGATAAAGCCGAGTACAAGGCTGAATATGAATGTGTGAGACTTGTCGGGTTTTAATTTATAGATTTCACTTTGAAGATATACTGGTTGCTTTTGCTTGTCTGTCAAGACAACAAAAATTATGAGCTTTAAAAGTGTCTGGGTGCGAGTTACCGTCGTGAACAAGACTTGCTTAAGATCACTATTATATTATGAAAGCATGAACAAATTCGAAATGATTCTTAAAATGATGTTTAACGAAACCCAATTCCTTAACAAAACCTTGATATTTTCAATGAAGAAGGTAAATAGACAATAATAAGTATCAAAATCCTCTTCACATCGTGACATTTCAAACTCTTCACTCCTAGACATTTCAAACTTTAACGGTTTCAAAAGACGGATTTTTGTTTTGAAATGGATTAAACACTTGTCACTAACTGATAACAATCTAAACTTCCCGCCAAAACTAAGCGGTCCGTACGACAGCTCGGAAATCAATTTGTTCTATTTTTGTAGATAAACCGCTCAGGTACGTTGCCCTGCGTAAGTTTGACAAGCATTGACCTAATTAAGAGCCTAATTTCCTATACGTTTTACTCATAACGCAAAAACGATTAATGCTCTAAACATCTCTGGCAAACATTCAATTATTAAATGAGTTTAATTGTTTGTCTGCAGATTTGAAGAATGCTAGGATTTAAATGCTCAGACTTCTTCAACAACACTCAGCCGCCATCCATATAGCAATAATCGGTTTAGAAGGAGCCAAGGAGGAAAGACGCTGTATTCATAGCGTGTCGCTGCAACAGCCCTTTCCGACGCGAAGAAAATTCAATCATAAATATACTACAATTATCTGATTCCGAAAGCGCCATGTTACAGGCAACCCGGTATTCCAACATTCAACTCGCAGCACCCTTGTTCTCAATATTAATTCCCATGGATTGCATCATTCTAATGCACTGCATGTTATAGTGTAATTCGTTAGTTTGAATTATGTTTAACAGTTGTCAAGTTTGACATTGCTGAGTTCAACAAATCTTATCTATACTGCATAATTAAACTTACGTGGTGTTTCCACAAAACTGTATGTTAGAATACTTATAATCACCATGCAAACATTCAAACAACTTATCTATACTGTTCATCATGCCTGGGTCAATATAAACAAGACGCTCGCTGAGCGTTTACTCGAGCTAAAGGAGTGCTCGGCTGGTTGCTTGTAGCAGTGGAAAGGTTGCAATATATGTCGGAAAAATAGGGACAGCAAGAGCATGCAGATAAGCTTTAAGTAACACAATAGCAGAATTGATAAAACTAACTTCCGTACAAACACCACGTACGTCGCTGTGAACTTGGCACTACATTGGCCACTGCATTGAAATTGACCTCTTCTCAATTTATTTGTTTATTTGTTATAATAATTTGTTGATAGCTTTCAAACAGTTATAGGTTTTTGCACGTGACTGCTGTTTGTGTATTCACTCTTCACGTTTGAAGGACAAGAAATCGAAGTTTTTTAGGTTCTACATAATAAAAGATGAAACATTGTTGGGGTCAATAATTTCCTTGTGCCCAATGTAGTGCTGAATCTAGTGTTCAAGGTATCTAATCAAATCTAATCAACAATGGTGCCTTTACATCGTTTATTTGCCTGGAGAAGGTTTATTTTAGCGCGAAGAAGACTCATATTTGTACGGACAAGGTTTGCTTTATCAAGGAGAGGCTGTATCTTTGTGCGAAGAAGCAGTAGAGCTTCTAAGAAGCTCTATATTCGTATGAAGCAGCTAGTTTTCCACGGAGAAGTGCCGTATTTGTACAAAGCACTATCGCATTTGTACGGTGAACAATCGCTTTTGAACGAAGAAACTTGATTTCCACGGAGCAGCGGCAGATTTGTGCGGGGAAAACGCGGCTGCCATCGCAACAGTTTCTTTACAGCTTGTGATGACATAATCCTCAGAGAGCTATGAGCAGCAAGAAGACAAATGACTGAATGACAGTGTTGCCAAGTCAGTTTTTCCAAAAATCCCAATAAAGCTCTCAAAAAATCCCAAGATTCACACCTTCAATCCCAAGATTGACACCATTCACGGGTTGGGGGTGGTACGAGATGAATTGCACCTTCATTTGTTGGCTATTTTTCAGGTCCCCTAACCGTTCGCTGTGATAATTACGATTACCAATAAATTAACGATAAAATCAATACAAGTCACAATAGGTAGATTTCAAAGTGCTCTAAGTTACTGATTATTCTAGATCGACATAATTGTAATATAGATCATAACGCAGAGAAGTTTGAGCTTATCTCATATTTCAGTCAATCACAAAAAACATGCCTCTTGTCCATACATTTCACTGTTTCAATCAAAGGCAGTTTATTTATATATATGAGAGTTTAGAAAACTATATTCACTAGCGTATTTACAAACTAGAAAAATCAGTGCATTTACAGAAATATAGCCACGCATTGCCATGCAAGTCCTTAGACTCATTCTGCCTAATGTACAGACGGTCAGTCTCCACACTTTGCTGTTCTGAATTACTGATAAAACGTACTTAACAAGTTAGATTTACGGTTGTCGGCCAATAGAGAAGTCCTTAACTACTACATATATTAAGCACTACGAGTAAATAGCTTTGTTACAGCCAAGTCTGAACAGAAACATCTGTCTTGAGTTTTAACAGTCGTCAATGTCGTGCAAAAAATCATCCTTTTGGCTGATTTGGTAAATCGTTGAAGTATTAAAATTTGATTTCATTTCGTTGGTTACTGTGAAGTTGTGGCACTCTTCTTTTCTCCAACGAAGACCACCTTCAATCCAAATCAGCGCATCGAGAGTTGGGCTGGACATTCTGTTCCTCGTCTTACTGTTAAAATGATTCATTTTAGAAAAGATGCGTTCTACTTCTGTGCTGGAATATGGTAAAGAGTATAGACTTAATGCGAGTTGCGACAGATTTCCGAAGCGCAATTCTCCAGCTGCGTCTTTGTATCCGTTGATTAGATCCCAGAGTTTTATGGGATCCTTAGCTGCCTCCTCAAGAATATCAAGCAGTTTGAGCTGATGAATTTCTTTGTTTAGACTGTCGACATCATTTACAATATTCGGAAAGCAAGTTGCCAAGCGAGTCAGCTCCTTGACTTTTACAACTTTCTCAGGTGAAATGCTGGCCATGTCCTAATAGACAATGACGTTCTGTGGGAGTCTCATTTGGACTTGTTCAGCTGCTTCCACCAGGACTGCAAACCATTGCTTCCTGACTTCTGCTACATCTTGCTGTGGAACCTTCAGCCGTTCAGCATTACTAATAAATGCATATCCAAGATGAGCGCAGGTTGCGGGTATCGGGTCGTTCTTGAAATTTTAGGTGAAGAGGTCTCTTCTGCTTACCTTTTCAAGCTTTGATGGGATGATGATACGCTGTAAAAGCGAGTAGAAGAAATTCGTCAAGTCGGTACCAAGACGTACAACATGAGCATCAGCTAGCTCAAATAGCCTGTTTATTCTTGAAAAATCCTTCAAGGTTCCCTCCAAGAAAATCAGGTATATATAATTCTTGTCGTCTTCGTACATGCTGAAAAGTTGTCTGGCAGTGTAGCACTTCACTACAGAGCTGGCCATCTGAAAACATAACTTCAAGGCATCCCATTGATCGATAATTCCTCCGATGCAGTCATACCTGCTCGTCCATCTGGTTGCACTGAGTTGGCACAGCTTCAATGGTACCTCATCGGTGATGCATTTGTGCAGCTCGCGATACTGGAGCAGTCATTTCGGGCTGTGGGAAAACCAGTTGTAAGATTCCCTGACCATGAAGTCGAGGTGTGCAGGCATTGTGTCAGATACTTTACTTGTTGCCAGTTCTGGACTGTGATAAACGAACTTGAATGTGGGGAACCAGCTCGCGAAAGTATGTGGCAAGACTGTGATGAATTCCTACCATTGTTGAACAGCCATCAATTCCGATGCCAATCAGTTTTTGTAGGGTCAAACAGGAACTTTGCAGACAGCTTCTCCAATAGCTTCAGAGGTTGCAGATTCACCTAGAGGAGCCATCTTTAGAAAAGTTGTCACAATAGAATGGTTTTTTCGGCTGAAGTATCGAACGCAAATTGCGAGCATTTTGTCTTGACTAAAGTCGGTTGACTCGTCAATAATTAGGCTGTAAAAACTGTCTCCAATGTCCTCTATAAGCTCTTCAAACAGGCAAGGTGAGAGGAGATTTACAAGCAGTGCTGTACATTTTGTGCGGTGCAGTTTTAGAGAAGAAGCAATAACTGAGTCAGGGAAAATTTTGGCACAACGAGTAGAGATGGTCAACTGACAGCAGAGCAGCATGCTTAGCAACAAAGACAGATGTGCGTATCTCGGATATCTTTTGAGCTTCTGATACGGTCGGTCGGAAAAGTTGATCAATAGGTTTTGTAGTCAACAATCTTCATTGTTTTTACGTTTCTGCAAGTGTTTTCTACTCTCAGCATGCTCTCTTAGATCGTTTTTATGCGTCTTAAGTTCTACCTTACAGACTTTACAAAAGCCTTATACTCATCACCGTCAACCGGTACCAACCATCGTACATAGTGAAAAAATAACCATAGGCAATATTAAACTGAACTATATTGCGACAAAAGCAAAGCTTTTTCAACCAAAATGTAGTAAAAGATTAAAAAAAGATTTAAAAGAGGTATAATGTGGCAATAAACTTATATAGTATCCTTTTTTGTGACAAAACTAACAGCATTGTTATGCCCATGTGGATCACTGACTACACGATTTTATAGTAACTTTGCTCACTGAAAATTTAAAAGTAGAACATTTGTTTTTGTAAATAGTTGGTGCTCAAACACTAGTCTACCTTTAAATTGCTTGTCGTGTTTCCAGGAAGTATTAAACTTTGTGCATACCATAGCTTTTTCGTTTGGGTTTGCTTCGACATCGTGTTTAAATCATTGCAGAAAATATTTTATTGCAGTAGTAAGTACTTTTACTTCACACAAGACTCTTAGCAAACTAGGTTACCTGCAAGGTAGGGATTGCTGCGGGCATTAAAAGCAAATAGAACTAAATAGCATGCATATAACAGG
>JAOBYK010602667.1:0-11324 GCA_025434845.1 Phenganax subtilis | reverse complement strand
GTAAAAATTTTGTTACAATAACATTAGAGCATAAGATAGTACAAAAGAACCTGTTGAACGTAACTTTCTGCCCCTTTGCTAGGGCTAAAATAGCAGCCATTTTATATCACTTGAAACTTGAGTAATTGTTTGAGCAAGACTATTGCGCGTGGTACAAGTGTTGTTATGACAGTGAAAAAAACGTGTGAAAAAAGAGTAAAAATAAACACGTATAGTTTTTTTGACCATTTTTAAATGAAACTTTTTCTGAATAAATGTGATTGTAAACTTGCATCAAAGTAACATTTTTCAATTTTCACGACGGTCAGGTGGAAGCACTTACAAAGCCACTGCCCAAATTCTATACGAAGGTCACACATTGTTCATATTTAATAATATTTGAATTATTTCGAGAAGATTTGCAATGCATCTTTTTGTGTAATATCAAAAATTAAACGATTCAATATGATGTGTATCTACTAAATTCAGAACGAAGAGTTGACCTTCTGGCCGTCGAAAATATTACATAAAAATGTTTCTGGTCGGTAGTTACTTCATCGTATGATGGCATGCTCATTTTGATGAGTTCATTAATACCACGTGATCTTGAAAACTCGACAGAAACACTTTAAATAGATCAATACATTTTGTAAATTGTTTTTTATAAACATCCAGTAGAAGTTGTTTCATAATGATCCAGTGTTACTACAAGAGGAAATCGAAATTAAATGCTATTTATACTGCATAGTTCTCTCAGTTCTAAATTGTTTTTCGTTGCGATCAAATAAGAGTCATCTTTTATTGATCCAGTGTTACTATAGAAAGAAGCTTAAACTAAACTAACTATAGTTATACTAGATAGTTCAATCAGTTCTAAACAATTTTTGTTAGAGATCCAGTAAGAGTCATCTATTCTTGTTTCTGTGTTACTACACGAGGAAACCAAAGCTATATGGCGGCTGTTACAGCTGAGTGCAACCAAATGAATGGAGATTATGTCAACGAATTTGATAATAATGCTCTAGAGAAGTTATCAATGTATAAAGTATACTTCCAAGCTCAGCCTGATAATAAAATCAAATAGTCTGGAGACTTTGAAATGCTGAAACTTTTGATATACGACCTGTTTGGTTCTGACAGGAAATGGACTTCACCGAGAGGGTGTGCAATAACCTTCCGCAACGATAAAATAACTGTTACTTATTGGTACGTGAATAAGAGATCGCTGCTATTCCAAGGCCAAATGGGCACTCGCTTGAAGGAATTAATACTTAAGTTAGCAAGTAAGAACTCTGACTTGCGTTCAGTTAGCGATGTTGGCCATGGTTTAGAGCGTGACTACAGTAACTTGTCATACACGAGTGGGACTTGTGATGGTGCTCAGCCCAAAGGTGAGGTAGCAGCGACAATATTGGATTCCCCAACTATTTGGTCACAGTCTACGAAAATAATGTCAAATGTGGTGGATTACTATTATACGGTATCCTGTCCATAAAAATTGAGAAAGAGGTCAGTTACTTTTTCATAGTAAACTAATTCATGCCATTTGCTCTCATTGTAGTCTTCAAGGCAAAATAAATGACGAAGTTTTTGGTTGAGTGGATATTTTCAGTTCCTTTGTGAATGACTTAAATATTATTAATTTGAACAATCCCTGACATTGATATAAGCACTTTAAGTATTATAATTTACTGCTGAAATCTCATCTAGTTTTCATTTTCGCATTCAAATGTAACCTGAAAAAAGTGAGAATATTTCTTGGTATAATATAAATGTTCTTGGAACCCATTACCATATATTTATGTAAAATTGCACTTATACACCCCACTGTGTGTGTATTAGTGCGTTTAGAAATAAGTTTTGATGTTTTTCTCAAACATTTATCGACTATTCCACGTAAACACTATCTTAGTATACCGTAAGTTTCAAAATGGCAGACGTCAATTAAGAAGTGATTTTTAACATATATTGCATGATTTGAAACAGTGTTTTACTTTCCCTTATTTTCATGCTCAAACGCTTCATTGTTGGAAAAGGTAAGACGTTTGAAACGCTTAATGCAGAAGTACCGTTTATATCGAAGGGTTAATGCGTTAGTTTAGAAATTCATTTTGACAAAGGTTTCAAGCAAATACCGACAAACCTTCAACAAAACCAAAAACACTCGATCTGCATTCATTTTATACAAGAATACCGTGAACTATGGCTTCGAACATTCAAGGTTACGACGAAGATAGATTTGTAACTAAAATCAATCGGAATTTCTTCTGTTTAATTTGTTTCAACGTTTTGAGAGATCCTGTTCTATGTCCGAAAAATCATCATTGTTTTTGTCGTTCGTGTATTACGAAATATCTTGAAACTACCCAAAGATGTCCAACGTGTGCTGACCATCTGACTGTGGAAACTTTGGTCGATGCAACGCGAATTGTGAAAGATTACTTAAACGAATCAAATATTCGTTGTGTTTATATCGAGAGAGGTTGTCAAGAGATTGTACGATTAGAACAACTTGATGAACATGAGGCTACATGTGGGTTTACTCCAGTAGTTTGTACAAACGAAGGCTGTGATGTGATTGTAAGCAGACGTGATCTTGTCTATCACGAGAGCGAAGTGTGCGAATTTCGAAAGTTGAAGTGTCACTCGTGCGAAGAAACCAAAAAAACTTTGAGTGAGATGGAGAGGCGAATGACGAAAATGGAAGCAAATATAAAGCGAAACATGCGAGATATTGGGAAGAATATTAAGATAAATGTGGAAAACACTTTACAAGTAGATATGGCAAATTTAAAGAGGGATTTGGAAAGTCGATTCGAAGCAGAAGTGGGAGGACTGAAAGCAACTTTGGTTGAATGTTTTGATGAAATGAAGGACGTTCTTGTCAAGTTTGATCCTGACAGGAAAGAAGAAATCATAAAGGAAGTGCGATCAAGACCAAACAGGGACAGAGAAAATATTCTTGTTGCTGGAGGTTTAGGAAAAAACACCGTGGAGATGTTTAATTGGCGTCAAAAAGTATGGTCGCCATTGCAATCCTTGCCAGAGGAGCGCTATGGTGGGACTTCATTTGTTTACAATAATCATGTGACAATAGCTGGAGGTCGTTGTGCTGAATTCCTCGACACTATAATTCAAATGAATGTAGCAGAAAGCCCTGATCTCACAACACACTGGAGTGAGCATCCAGTTAAATTGCCTGCTGAGTTAGCATACCACAGCAGTGTGGTGTATAATGATCAGCTAATTGTTACTGGTGGTAAAAGTATGTATGGTCCACCATCAAACTGTATTTATGAAATACAAGTCATGCATCCCTATACTTCGAAGACCTTATCCAAAATGCCAGAACGAAGAACGTTTCATAGCTCAGCAATGTTTGATGACAATTTGTTCATCGTTGGTGGAAGTACATCTGTCAGGCTTCGAGACAGCCTCAACAGTGTCTTAATGTATGATGTTAAGAAAAATGAATATAAACATTTGGCACCATTGCCTTATGAAGTTAGCGACTTTGCCTGTGTGAAGTTTGGAGATAACATTGTCGTGATAGGTGGCTGTGATAAACATGGTAATGCATTAAACACAGTTGTAATGTACAATGTTATAACACAACAAAGTCACATGCTACCACCCATGAAATTTAAGAGGGGAGGAAGTGCTGCGGCTGTTATCGGAAACAATATTCTAATTCTGGGTGGGTATGGCGAGCGAGGTGCTTTGAAATCAGTTGAAGTTTTTAGTTTTGATAGTAATACATGGAGTGATCTTCCTGAGATGACAGAAGAAAGAGATCATCATACTGCTGTTGCTGTATGAGCAATGTTTGTACATTTTCTCTGCATAATGCTGTATAGTGTTGACTGTTTTAAATGATTTTACCGTACCTTGAATGTGTAGTAAGAATCTAGTATTAAAAACACTACTTCTGTAAACATTATTAATATATACAATCCTTGGCTTTGATATAGACGGTTTAAGTTTTTGCGTAGAAAGATATACAACTTTTCGTTAAATTATTCAAGTTTCAAAATCGGCGTTTGTAATAGCTAGAAGATCATCACAATCATGAGAAGATGGAAAATTACTGTATCGTCAAGATAATGAGATGAATCTGAATTTTATAAGCAATCCCGGCATATCAAAAGCAGTCCAACCAGAATGGATTTCTATGGAACACCACAAAGTGTGGTTTAAACCATGCTATTAAATTGTAAACCCCGTATGCCTATAGGAAAATGAGCATTTTGTATAAGAGAATTTGTTTTGCTTATAAAACCAAATGCTTTTGTATAACATCAAGAAATAAGTCCCACTTTAAATTTTCATTGTCCACATTTTTATGTCTATCATCTAACATTTGTGTGTTAAGTCTGAGAATCGAGTGCTTTGGGCGCCAAGCCGAATAGAAATTTTGAGACTAAAGAATTATCTGAAATACAGCATTATTTTTGTCAAAAAACGTCTGTCTCAAACACTTTCTGTGTTGAAAAGTTGGGGATGTGCAACCAGAGCGAAGCTTAGAAATGAAACATTCTGGGGTTGAGTGTAGTAAGTTATAACAAGCTTTCGGCGAAACGTCTGTACACTTTAACAGGCATTTGTATTCCGCCCATCGAAAACTACAAATTGGTCGCCGAAATTATCTAATAAACTAGACTAAGTATTTCAACCAGAGAATGTTTCATTTTTTCAAGTTTGTTTATAATTGCAATTCCTCTGATCATTTTTTTTATGATGAGCAACCCAACATCAGTATGGCGTTTATGGCCTTTATGGCCTATACATATACAGTTATTTTGCAGCGCATAAGCTGAATTACGTAATTATTTACAATGGTTTTTCTAATGTCTACATTATGTATATATGTATATATTACCTTACAAGCACTGTCTATTTTTACAACAATCAATTTTACTTCCTATTCTATTTATCCTAGCCCACCCTGTCAACTTTCCCTGTAGGAGGACACCGGAGTACCCGGGGAAAACCTACGACTTTCGGCAGAGTAGTTGAGAGACTAGTATGTATGTATGTATGTATGTATGTATGGTTCTGATCAGGAATCACTCACGTCTTCACTTTTTCAACGCGCGTGCCCTTTCAACTGTGCCATATTGAATTTGTTTTAGGAGTGAGAACTACACTACAGACAAGATTAAGAGCTCCACAAATAAAAAAAACATTGTCT
Organism: Phenganax subtilis; assembly: GCA_025434845.1. Classification (NCBI taxonomy): domain Eukaryota; kingdom Metazoa; phylum Cnidaria; class Anthozoa; order Malacalcyonacea; family Clavulariidae; genus Phenganax; species Phenganax subtilis. The sequence continues at coordinate 6,154 of JAOBYK010602667.1, read as the reverse complement.
TTTGATTTTACAGCCTTAAATGCGCTAGATTACAACTATTGGGCTGTTACAAATAAAAAACACCAGTTAACTACGAAAACCAATGTTGGCAGGGCAAGAATTGCAAAATAATGTATAAAACCCACGCAAACATAATTTAATGCCAGCTTTTAAAAGTATCGCTAGCCGATTTTAACATTGTAAACCTACGATATGTATAAAATTTAGAAGTTGCCCAATTTTTTTTTGTTAAACAAACATCTTTATTCTTAAAAAAGTTTTAGCAAAAACGACTGGCCGAAATGGAGTTTCGTAACGTAACGTATAAGAACAAATACATTACACTCTTCATAGTTAATCAGTTGCGTCTTTTAAACTGATGTGATAAATAGAAAATCAGAAGTCGGAACTCAGAAGTTAGAAGTATCCCTTCTCGTCCATCGCACTTGCATAATCTTAATTTCACATCTTCTGATCGTAAAAAGTGTGTTAGTACATTGGCTCTTGTACGTAACATGCCCTAATCGCAGACTAAAACTATTCCGCCGAAAGTCGTAAGTCTTCTTCGAATGTAGATCCGCGGCCGGAGAACTTCATCTCCGGCAACTAGGTCCCCGGAGAACCACATCTCCCCTTCAGATAAGTACCCTTGGCATTCCGGGTTCCTCCTACAGGAAAAGTTGACAGGTAATGCAACAATTGCTGTAAAAATGAATACAAATTCACGCTTGGTAAATACTGCATAGTTGCACTGAATTGTAAGGTGGTTATGAAAAGCCCTTTTAGGGTAACTAACATATTCTATGTAACGTCACGTTACCATCACTGGCTGGTTACCATCTCTGAACACTTCCGCCCGCGTTTTCAATTTCAGCGGCGGCCATCTTCACGTATTTTCATGTAGCACATTTCTTGCTCTTTTTTACATTTACCATAGATGTAGACGTTTATAAACGTATAAAGCCTCTGCGGAGGAGAGAGATCCCTGACCACATTTTGAAACACAGACGCCTCGTCACTTTGTGTTTAAAAGAAAGAGGGCTCAATAAAGTCAGCCAATTGCAAGCCAGTATTTCAATACAAGGTTGCGCCCTCTTGTCACAAGACATTTAAGGTATTGGATTTCATCTGTGCTGATTTCTGAGATTTTCTGCCTCCGTCAATTTGTTTGGAAAACTTAATGCCGAAGCAATGTTGGTTTGTTTGTTTGAAACGATGGTCTAGTTAAACCTAAACACTTAAAGCAAATTCCAATGCAGAATTCTGCACGTTTTCTGCTACAGAACGAGGCAAGTATGTCGTGAAATATGGCCTCGTACATTCAAGGTTATGACGAAGATAGATTCGTAACTAAAATCAATCGTAATTTTTTCTGTTCAATTTGTTTCAACGTTTTAAGAGATCCTGTCGTGTGTCCGAAAAATCAACATTGTTTTTGTCGTTCATGTATTACGAAACATCTCGAAACTACCCAAAGTTGTACAACGTGTGCAGACCATTTGACTGTAGAAACTTTGGTCGATGCTACGCGAATTGTAAAAGATTACCTAAACGAATCGAGTATTCGTTGCGCTTACGTCGAGCGAGGTTGTCAAGCAATTTTACGGTTGGAACAACTTGATGAACATGAAACTACATGTGGGTTTGCTCCAGCAGTTTGTACAAATCAAGGTTGTGGTGTGATTGTAAGCAGGCGTGATCTTGTCCATCACGAAAGCGAAGTGTGCGAGTTTCGAAAGTTGAAGTGCCACTCGTGCGAAGAAATGACGAAAGCTTTGACTGCAGTCGAGACGAGAATGATGATAATAGAGGCAAATATGAACGAGAAGATGGAAAATACGGAGAGGAATATGAAAGAAGATGTGAAAAAGAATAAAGCAGAGCTGAAACAAGAATTAAAAGCGGCAATGGCAACTTTAAAAAGGAATATGAAGCAGAATATGGAGCAGAACACAAAAGAGTTAAAAACAGATATGGTAAAGTTGAAGACGGATTTGGGAGGTCGATTTGAAGCAAAAGTGGGAGAATTAAAAGCAGCTTTGGTTGAATGTTTTGACGAAATGAAGGAAGCTCTTGTCAAGTTTGATCCTGACAGAAAACGAGAAATCATGAGAGAAGGGACATCAAGACCAAGTGGTAACAGAGAAAATATTCTTGTTGCTGGAGGTCCTGCAATAAACACCGTGGAAATGTTTAATTGGCGTCAAAAATTTTGGTTGCCATTGCAATCCTTGCCAGGGAGTCGTTATTGTGCGACTTCATGTGTTTACAATAATGATGTGACAATAGCTGGGGGTTATTGTGGTGGTTACATAGTTGACACTATGATTCAAATGAATGTTGAAACAAGCCCTGACCTCTCAACACACTGGAGTGAGTGTCCTGTTAAATTGCCTGCTAAGTTAATAAGCCACAGCAGTGTGGTGTATAATGATCAGCTAATGGTTATTGGTGGTAGTAATGAGTATGGTGCAATGTCGGACTGTATTTATGAAATACAACTCAGCCATCCCTACACTTTGAAGATCTTATCCAAATTGCCAAAACCAAAACAAGCACACTGCTCAGAGATGTTTGATGGTAATTTGTTGATTGTTGGTGGATATGCATTTGGTTACAGCAACAGTAGCCTCAACAGTGTCTTACTGTATGACATTAAGAAAAATGAATATAAACATTTGGCACCATTGCCTTATGAAGTAAGCTCGTTTGCCACTGTGAAGTATGGAGATAACATTGTCGTGATAGGTGGCTGTAATAAACATGATAATGCATTAAATACAGTTGTGATGTACAACGTTGTGACGCAACAAAGTCACATGTTACCACCAATGAAATGCAAGAGGTGGGGAAGTGCTGCAGTTGTTATTGGAAACAATATTGTAGTTTTGGGAGGTTTCGGTGCTTTGAAATCAGTTGAAGTTTTTAGTTTTGATACTTATACCTGGAGTGAACTTCCTGAGATGTCAGACGGAAGACTGTGTCACACTGCTGTTGTTGTGTGAATAATGTACTTATTAATTCAAACGTGCTAAAGTAACATTATAGTGTAAGATAGCACAAAACAACATGTTTACCATAATTTTCTACCCTTTTGGTAGTACTAATATAAGGGCCATTTTATATCACTTAAAACTTGCGTTATGTAAGTAAGACTGTTGCGTGTGTTAGAAGTGTTTATGATGCTTTAAAGAACGTGTAGAAAACGATTAAAAATTAAGACATACAGTTTTTTAACCTATTTTAAAGAAAGGTTTCCTGAATAAATGTGATTACGCTGTACTCAACTTATGAAAAATAACCAAAGTGTAGGTTGCAATCAAGAATGGGAAGGATACCAACCTCGTACCCTGGGTTTTTTACTTCCACGTATGGCTTAGGTCAGCGGAAAGGACCTAAGCCGCACGTGGAAGTAAAAGGGCCCGGGTACGAAGTTGGAATAGTTGGAAAGATACTAGACTAGCTAGACAGTAAATTCCACTGATTGACATATTGAGGCACGTCATGTTGTATTTTATCTCGCCAATCGCAAATGTTTTGTTTTCACAATTGTTTTTTTTATTGGTTTATTTTCAAAACAAATCTAGTGAACAGCTTTACTAGGTTTCAAGTAAACAACTCTTTTGTGGGAGCTCATTGGTGATAAAAAAGGGTTGTATCACAGAAGTAGAAACAATTTCAGTTAAACTGATTAAAGTAAGAAAATTTTATTGTAGATATTACGTACAATCGCTGACCTTCATATAGACATTTTAATTTTTACTTTTCGGAGATATATTGCAATTCCTCTGTACATGATTCGATAGTGAAAAATGCATTTAATCTCAAACACTTCAAGTTGTAGGTTTTGCGTAAGAAAATATATAAAAGTTTTTTTTTGAATTATTCAAATATCATGAATATGTACAATCCCTGACTTTGATATACACATTGTAAGTTTTAGACTTTAGATAACAAGACGTAATATAATCATTCTTTCAATGATTTAAATTTTGTAATGATGTAGAGTCAGTCCCTCACCTTTACAGAGGTACTCTGAATATGATCATGTTTTTGGCTATTTCAAGGATATTTCAAGAAGGTGGACAGCGGTTCAAAAATATTAGATTCACTTTTACAAGCGAAAATCATGATGTTGTTGCAAAGTTGATGAGAAAGGATGCAAAAATGTTTTGCTGCACCTTATATTTCACACGTGTTAACAATGTTGTTCAGCATTGTTACACCCGATTAAAAATGAACAACATTGTTCAATATTGTTGACAACTGTAAACAATAGGTGCAGCACAACATTGTTGCGTCCTGCTTTACCGGACGCTCGCATAATTTCTAGAATTCTAGCTTTGTAGTTGTCTTCTCTCAATCGTACACAACTCTGTATAAAAACGACCACATAATTAAACAGAAAGTTTAGACAAATCTCCAAAATATATTCTTCAATGACTACTATACTATTTTTGAGGTTTAAACATTTAAGTGTATCTCAAACATTCAAGAACGCAGAATAAACGGAAAAAATCGCGCGGAGTTTTTGTGATTTTCGCGTTTGCTTCAACTTTTTTCGATAGCAGTATAGTTTTTGTCAAATTTTATTTCATATAATATAAAATTAACTGTCGTTCTTCAAGTTTACAAGTCTGTTACAAAACTAATGCAAGATTTAAGTTCAAAACTTTCTGGATATAAAAACATATTTTGAAAAAGAAAAATTTATAAATGGAGGGGTCTTGAGCACAACATAAGCTGTCTTCAATCCCCCCTCCCTCCTGGCCTATCATTCCAGATAATTATACTTAGTTCAATGGAAATGAACTAAATGTATAATTTTGGCGGGAAAAAGTTGCGGGAATTTCCCTCAAGTATGCATGTGTTGTCACGTGTTCCATGTTTATCTTTCACCGTGTTTATACTATTATATATACCTTTAAAATTTCTTCAGTTCTCTTTAAGTGAAAACGAATCTGTGTTTAAAGAATGGAGAATAGCGTGCTGCTAACATTGTCAAAGAAGCTAGGAATTTCATCAAAAGAAATCATCCACAAAGCGTCGGAATTTAATCGAATGTTGGAAGTTCGTTGTGGTGCAAGTTTGTCTTCTTTGAACTTAAGCAGCACTGCTACATCAGTTATTTGTTTAGAAATTGCTGGGAATTCCTCTGGTTTGGCTGTCTCCAAGGTATGCTAACATGCTTTTGACTTGCAATAGTTTTATTCTTTTGAGATAGAGCGTTTCAAAGCTATTTTATATATGGTAGAAGTAAAGTATTCTGCTATATTTTAAACAATATAGCATTGAGTAAGACTCAGTAAGTAGGATGCAGAGTAGCGCCAGTGGGATAACAGACTAGGGCCAAATTAATTATCTGTAAAGGTATGACTTTTGCATCTTCCAAACTATCTGAAATTTTATCTTGCTAACTGAGTGACCCTGCACTCCAGTGCAACCTATTATGTTGTTTCTTCTTTCTAACTTCAAATGATCGCACTTGTTCAATGTGAAGCTCTTGCAATTTAACGAATTGACAAAACTATATGACAAGTTCTCTTGTTGATTCACAGAGTGAGAATGCATTCCAGTACACTCCATTTTGCTATTTTATTCTGTCTAACACCAGATGATTTCACTTGTTGAGGTAGATGCTTGCATCTTAATTGTTGATAAAACTATTGGACAATCCATTTTATTTATTTATTTATTTAACTTGGCCAAAATTCATGCTTACTTAAGTTAAACTTATGCAGACATACAATGCAGAGCGAACATAGATACTATAATGGCAGAGAATTTTATGACAATAGATGCATTGCAAAGTTCCCTACATTGTTGCCTTGGTCTGTCCAACACCAGCTGATTTTCCTGTTATCAGGAGCTCCTCACAGACATTGCTTAATTGTTATATATGATGTTTGTTTAGCCTATAGCAATTCAGCTTTCTGGTTTGACGAAGAAGCTATATACAAATGGATACAAAGGCATTGAATGTATACTTGGGAAACAAAAAAAGCTTTCTCTTCGAGATCTTGCTGTGATGTTTGGATGTGTCAGTTCTGTTACATTTGCTGAACAAGTGCTTGAAAGGTTAATTCATAGTTTATTATCAGGGCTCAAAATAACGGCCGGTCAACGGACAATGACCGGCCAAAAATGGTTGTTGACCGGTCACTTTTTTACTCTG
>JAOBYK010602556.1:0-11328 GCA_025434845.1 Phenganax subtilis | reverse complement strand
TTAAAATTCTTTGTACTCTCATAAGATTTTATTGAAACCAAAATCAGGGCAAAGAGTAACACACACAACGCAAAAAGTGCGAAAATATACCGCTCTGTAATACAAAGTTGTACTAAATCACGCAGAAGTGGGACCATCCAATATGGTTGCCGTGATTTAATTTTGGCTTCACCTGAGACCCTAGTTGCGCTATCCAGTAGTAATACAGGTCAGTGGTATATATGGCCACCGACCGTATCACAAATGGTGAATGGATGAATAACCTCGAGCTTAAAGATGATTGAAGCGAGTTTTTGAAGTGAAACAGGCGGTAAAAGGAGATACTGGATTTTGTACAGGCAAAATATCCCACGTACGCCTGGAGTGAGCGGACTTTGTCCCGCAGATTGCCATATTTTGATATAAAATTCGCTGATTACGTGGTAGGTGTTCCAACTGTAAAAGAGACGGTAAGGAGAGATTGGAGGGCCCTGGAAAACTTCTGGGATATCATGTGACGCAGCAGAAGTTACGGGAGATTGACGGTCTCTGTGTACCTCGAGATATCGTGTATGCAGTAATGGGGACTTTATGTCCTCAAGCACTAGAAGCTAGAGGGGGTGCGGGTAAAGGCTAAACGACCCAAGAGGAATAATTCCTTTGTCACAGGGGTATGTATATTTGTTAAAAATGAAACGTCAAGTGGAGTAACAGTGCTAATTGCATTTTCGTGATCTGAAAATCTGTAGGGAGCAGACTGTACCATGTCCCTAGATAGTGATGAGCTATGTGGTTACCAGAAGTCTATGTTTCCACTCTGTATATATGGTGGACAAGACACATACAGTGCTCGCATCAACTTTTTAAGAATTTGGACCTCAAACAACAATCAAATTATTATTGGAAAATTTTACCTGGACTGCCTTTGTGAAGGAAAAGGTATGAAACATTGCCAGTGATTAAAAATTAGAGACTACGTTTTACTATTGCACTTTTACATTCCAGTCATTCTTAGTCAGTTTCGGTGAGAGTAACACGTGACATTGGTTGAGGATTAGATATTTTGTCAGTAGGTAGGGCAAGTGAATTTAATGGATAGGGTCTACCAGAGGTGTCAAGGTTAAGTATTTCAATCAAATATTAAATATTAACATATCAAACATTAACAACAATTCTATTTTGATTAAATTAGAATATCTAGAGCTTAAACTGCTATTGGACTCTTATGAGTACCAGTTCAGGATAGGTAGAAAAAATTAAAAAGCTGCTGTGTTAATATCTTGAATTTGTTTTCTAATTAATGGCCTGCTTGACTAATGTAGAACTACTAACGTTATCGTTATCTTAAATTCCACGAGGTACATTCATATTAGCAAATCAATTACCGTATTAGTAAGGTAATTTAATAACTACATCACACGCATCCTCTTTTTCAGTGTCTGCAATTATAGCTGACAAGATTGGCTGATATGGAAAGTGGCATATTTTGTCACTATATCATAGGACAAGTGTAGATAACGATTAGAGTTTGTCGAAGTGATAGTCAAGCATATTTTATTTGAAATATCTAACCTTGATACCTCTGGTAAACCTTAACCAATAAATTCACTTGCCCTACCTACTGACGACATATTTCATCGTCAACCAATGTCATGACTTACTATCACAGAAACTGACTAAGAATAACTGGAATGTAAAAGTGCAATAGTAAGACATATATTAGTCTCTAATTTCTAATCATTGGGAATGTTTCATACCTTGTTTTTTACAAAGGCAGTCCAGGTAAAATTTTCCAATAATATTTGGATTGTTGTTTGTGGTCCAAATTCTTAAAACGTTGATGTGAGCACTGTATGTGTCCTGTCCACCATATACACAGAGTGGAAACATAGACTTCTGGTAACCACATAGCTTATCACTGACATGGTACAGTCTGCTCCCTATAGATTTTCAGATCACGAAAATGCAATTAGCACTATTACTCCACTTGACGTTTCATTTTTAACAAATATACATACCCCTGTGACAAAGGAATTATTCCTCTTGGGTCGTTTAGCCTTTACCCGCACCCCCTCTAGCTTCTAGTGCTTGAGGACATAAAGTCCCCATTACTGCATACACGATATCTCGAGGTACACAGAGACCGTCAATCTCCCGTAACTTCTGCTGCATCACACGATATCCCAGAAGTTTTCCAGGGCCCTCCAATTCCTCCTTACCGCCTCCTCTACAGTAGCAACATCTATCGCGTAATCAGAGAATTTTATATCAAATATTGCAATCTGCAGGACAAAGTCCGCTCACTCGAGGCGTACATGGAATACTTTATCTGTACAAAATCCAGTATCTCCTTTTTCCGCCTGTTTCACTTCAAAAACTCGCTTCAATCATCTTTAAGCTCGAGGTCATTCATCCATTCACCATTTGTGATACGGACGGTGGCCATATTTACTTATTATGAAGCCTGAAACGCATCATTGTCTATGGAACGCACGGGCCATCTGTCATTTTTAAAAAAAATATTTTTGCCATGTATAGGCCACATCTACTTTTTTTTGGTTTCACTCTGAAATAAAAAGAAAAAAATTAGAAAAACGAATTAAAATAACTTTATAATATTTTTAATAAACATTATTTTTGTTTTTATTAAAAAATTTTGAAATTCTTAAATTATTTTGCACAAAATATCAAACAGTCAGCATATATCTCTAATGGCAGTCCTAGGCCACCATAGTGGTGTCTTTGTGTGGCGCTGACTCAATACGAATTGTATTTATTATTTTCAAACAAAAATATCTAAATCTCCCATAGTTCGATTTTTCTATTTTTTTCGAAATACTAAAGAGATATATCTAGACTTTAAATCTGCTGGATAGATTCCCTAAATCCCCTGGAAATATTTGAGATATTTGACATGGAATTGACAACAATCATTTTGGGCCGTACTAAAAGAGTGCATCATAGTGTTGCGGAGCTCTTAGGATAATTGAGACAAAATTATTCAAATTTGAAGATAAAGACGCAAGCCTGGTGTTGTAGTACAATCGGACTTGAGATATCTTTTAAAAACTCGGAGGTAAGCCTTGTTATTAACATTTTGATATTTCAACTTTCAAGCGTGTCCTGCGTGTTATCGTGACGTGATGTCTCCAGAATTTCCAGGCTGCTGTATTTTGTAATATTTGAAACAAAATATTTTGATTTTCGTAATTTTTAGAAACTATTCGAAGCAAGTGTCTAAAGTCTAAATCTGCTGGAGAACCCCTAGAGATCCCTAGTAGTGTATGAGATATTCGACATTACAATGACAACACTCATTGTGATGGCATCTTCAAAAATAGCGCATTACAATAGTTTATAAACATTATGTTTTGTCACAGGAGATTATTTTACACTTCAAAGGAATTGTCTTGGAGAAAATTGTTTTAAAGGTCTGCAGTGTTCAGTAAGTGGTTTATAATAATATAGCGATACTACGTTGTATAATATGTTGTTGAATGTTCAGGCGTATACCACATGGAGCGATGAGGTAGTATCAGGACTGGTTGAGGACTATGGCGTGATTGCATGCTTTCAACTTCTTAATTTGTTGAAATTGGTTGATATAATGTAATAACTTCTCATTCATAAGTGTACACTTTAAACAGTTACTGTTAATATATTACTGCTGTATAACTTCTGATATTTAGTTTCATTGATATTCAGTTGTTCTGAGTTGAATAGTTAAAATTTCAGATTTCTAACAGTGTACAGCCAAGATTTACGCAATAAAACTATCCTCTTGCGGTAAAACATCCAACTGTGTTCAATTTGTGTCAGTGCATGCATCTATTTATACTAACTTTGTACGGAATTAAGGAGATTGTAATGCAAGTAGTATGTTGAGATTGCGCTAATATCAGCAAACCCTATGCAATGCAAAAACGTTAAACTAGGCATAGTAAAGCATAAGCAGTGATGCAAATCGTAGTATTACATGTACAGCAATTTATTTTGATGAAGTATCGTAACATGTCTATCTTGTCTTTTGAAAACACCATTTGTATTCACTGGAAATCGCCTGGAAATCTCTCAAAAGATGTTCACTCCATGGCAGTCAAAAAGTCAATGACATTATACGTGGAATTTGATACTCAATACCCGTGATGCTTTGTAGCCTGCTGTCCAGCCTCCTCTGGTATGCAAGCGAATATCGATTCCATTTTGGCAAGTCCTTGTAGGGAAATTTTACTTTCCAAATGGGAAGCGTATTGGAAGGTAACAAAAATGGAATTGATACCATGTTGCAACTGTGCTTGATATTCTTGCAATGGATTTAGTATTTGTAAAATGGACTTGATATTTAGGAATACCAACTTGGTATTTGAAAAATTTACTTGGTACTTGAAAAATGGACTTGCTATTGGCAAAATGGACTTGGTATTTCACTGTTCGTAATTTTATCCGCTTTGGGCAGGCATAAATCAGCAAGTTTTCTGGAGAAAATTTCAGCTAAAAATTCCTCTTGAAAAGGAGGCTTTCACCTGTCTTGCTTACACAGCTGTCAGTCTTTGGCTATACCTTTGCGAACTCAGTGATAGAGATGCCTGTAAAGATTGGCAACTAGATAGATACACGCCTTGCATTCTACTCCTGTTCCAGTGGGACGCCTTCATTTATTAGAAGTAGTAATCCTTGGATGTTCCAAGTACTCGAAATCAATAAAATTGCTGCGATAGGTAAGTCAATTTGTTGCTTTCCTCTTCGTACAAGTAAGAAGGACAATTCTCATCGAACTTCTGTTCATGCTAATTTATGTAAGGTTTACTTGTAAGAAATACACATTGAGACTACGACAGGTTGATAACAAATGCAAACTTGAAAATACTATTTCCCATTATGTCACAAACCAGACCTGGGTGGTTGTCGATGTTAATTATATTCATTCGAACTGTTTGCAAAATGCAGTTGGGTTTGGGAACTTTACAGTTCTTAGGATATAAGTGTATCTGAATAGTCTTCATCTTGGGGATGCTAGTCATTTGCATTCCCTGCGCTGAGTTATTTCGCTGTAGATCAAGTTGGTGTATTTATATCGTTATATCGTTATAAATGAGACTACTCTATAGAAACTACACACATTTTTGCAACGCATTCTGTCTTTGAAGTCGTGTAATCATTCAACAACACAGAAGAACAACAATCTTAGGTTTTTGTGACTTGTATTACCACAAGAACACACTGATTGACATGGCAAACTCGTATAGTTGCTACTATTTATCGTTATTGCCACTGTTTTTATAAGGGCAACGTCGTTTGAAAAATCCAGATTAAACAGTCTTATTGCGTCTGATCACAATGAAAGTTTGCGTAAGAATACAAAGCTGTTTTTCTCTTTAACTGAGGCAGTTGCATTGTTTATTTTTTATTTGGAAGCAAGCTACAAGCGATTCTTTAATGTAATTTACAGTGATTAAATGTGGCAATCATAAACCATTCGTCAAAAACAGTGATTGAACAATAAAATAAAAAACCTGAATGCTGCTCAGAGTTTAAGCTCTCATGATAGCTTACAAGCAATTTAAATCGACAGTTTCAATAGGTAAGCACTAATTTATTATATACGTTTTTAAGCCGTGCAAGTATGATTAGCTATTAAATTTGTTTCACTCGTACACTTTCAGAAAAAAACGTTTGACTCTTTTCTAACGGCATGAAAAGACTCTACTGTTCCAAAAATACTTTAAGAAATATTAACACTACGGTCATGGGTTACTGGCAAACGCCAGTTTATTGTCCACTTCCACGATTCTAATTGTTTTCTCATGTACTACGTTGATCTTTTTATGTTTGCATGGTGTAGTTTGATTATAATGACTCTTCAATTGATTTCGCTAGTCGATTAGTATCTTCGATGTTCGTTGCATGCTTTTAGATCTTTTTTTTGCAGCTATAGCTTTTTGAATATCGGTCAAATAAAAAAGTCTATGATTATCAATTATTAAAGCAGATTAAATCGAAAAACCTAGCTTATAACACAAGTCTTAGATGTAAACAGGTAAAGTCTAAATCGGATATAGCATCGATAACCAAATCTAAGTTTTAAAGTAAATAGCTGGCAATCTTAAAACAAACATTACCAGAATTAGCCATTGGACTAAAATAATTGTCGATATTCGGAAAAGTGTCTTTAGGCCGTGGTATAAGCTCACCACATTTTGAATTTTTAAGGTCAATTCCAGCTCAACTCTTTCGGTTTAAAAATATTTTAAATATTGGCCTTAATCGATGTCAAGTCAAATGAAAGGTACATAAGAGGCCACTGGCCAACGGCTCAAGCTATGATCAATTCGTTCGACCACAAGAACCACTGCAGCTTTATCCGTTCAACAGCGTCTCTCGTCACCGTCCTATCAACCTCACATCAACCTGACATCTCATTTACCTGATATCAAGGTCACATCGATGTGAAGTCGCCCTGTCAACGAACATGCATTGATTTCATATCGCTGAGAAACGTATAAATTTATAAAGGTTGCTTCATTCTAGCGCCTTCCTCACATCCACCACACATCCAACTCTCGTCCACCCACATCCACCTCACATCCAACCCACATCAATCTCACATCCACTTTACATTCACTCCTACAACAACCTGTCAAGGCAGGTCTTTCAAAGTACCTAATATATTCTATCCAATGCTCTCTGGAAAAGGTAAGAACAACATGCTTTTCCTACTCGACGCTATGAATTTATACTCATATATAGCTTATGAGGATGCGACTCGAACTGGTAATGTAGCGCACACTCTTTTGATTAGTCAACATAAGTTATCCTCAATTTCATCCTTTAAGATGACATTGCAGAATTCTGACAATGCTATATCATTCTCGGATCGCTGATGTTATCTCACGCTAACATAAGAACAGTCACTTCTGTTGCTGAATGGTCGGGTAAAATATTTCGCACGATATTTGGAAAACTACTTACCCACGCATCCTGGCTTTCCAATGACGCCTGAAAAACCTTCACCACATTTGCAAGTGTAAGAGCCGGGAATATTTTCGCAAGAATTATTAGATTTTGGTCCACATAGGCCAGACGAATTTGAACATTCATTAATATCTTTAAAAAAACAAAAGTATTTAATGAGAAACATTTATTTGAAGAATAGAAATAGAGAAAGCAATACCTCACTTTCAAACAGTTTGCAATCAGCCTTAATTTAAAAAAAAATGTAAGGATCTTTCGATACGGATTTGAAGTTCTATCATCTGGCTGGGGCAAAAATGAAAATAAAAGAGAGTCATGGGAAGTAAGCAAAAAACTAAAATAAGAATTTTTGTTTACAATTTATACATTCGAGCACTATGAGGAAAAAAATATAGCTATGTAAGAAATATATAAAACCAGCCTTCACAAAACTGTCCATTTCTTTTCCAACCGGCTTCACAAACACAAGACCAGGAACCGTTGCTTTCCATACAATATTCAAATTGACCGCATGGAGTGGCACATCCAGTCGACAATTCTGTTAAACATGATAAAACAAAACTGAAAGTCAACTTGAAAACTTGTTCTTTGTAGCAGTTGTGTGATTTGGTTGTCAGTGCAAGCTAAATGTCATTGAGCTAATGTTGCGACAAATAGGAAAATGCCGGTGTTAAATGTTTTGAGAGAACGAAAAGACGCTTAACAGCAATCAGGAGGTGTATAAAGTCATTTTTCGCAAGGCATGCTGGGTGTGCAGTGCGCACGAGCTAGAGGATTTTCCAGATAAACAACTTTTTGCCATATGATTTACATGCTCTTTTTTAAAAAGTCAAATTTTTTGTTTCAAAAAATATAGCAAATAATAAGGGACTGAAAATATGGGCCAAAGTTATTCGAATTGGCAAGGAAAAGTTTCGACCAGCTAAATAGTTTTGTTCTAAGATTCTTGTAGTTTTGCATGGCAAAAACAACATTATCAGTATTCCTTTGAAGGTACATTATGTATATTTATTATTGCAAAGCTTTAATCCGGACCTTCATCACTGCAACTGATGTTGCGTCGGATGTGGCACTGATGAGGGCTCGGGCTAACCGACCGAATGCTTTGCAATAATAAATATACATGGTGTACCCTCAAACAAAGACTGATATAGTTTTGTTCTGTTCATGTGGTGAAGCGTTTTCCCCTTTACTGGGGAAGTTTTCGACGATGACGTCTACGCCCGTCATTTTGTCAAATTACCAGTTCAAAAGTTGCTGACGAAGCAGAAAATTATTCCGATAAGCAGGAAAATGGCGTTAAAAAGGGAATAAGTTTATCCCTTTAAGGTGGCTCCGTACAGTTAAGGTAATTTCATTAAAGTTTAATCTATACATGTAAAACGTGAGTTGGATGAGTACTGAGTAATTCAAATCATAAACGGGTTAGAGTTGAGTAAATTAGTCCTTAAAAAATGGCAACCTTACTGTTACCATGGAGATAATGACGTCAAAACTTCAGCTTACTTGCCATTAGAAGACATTTATCTTCTGTTTCCTTCGTTCAAATTTTTAAAAATTTTCAGTAAAGGTTTATTTTCTCATATTCTAAAACATATCTAACGAGGAAATATGGTTGTAAAGGCAGATTTGGCAGTAAAAGATTTCTTCTCTTAAAATCATTGTGCTTCATGAAATTTTTTAAAAATTTAATATTTTGTTCGTCTCTGCATACACATTCCACATACAAAATTTAACAGAAATTCACCGGAAGAAACTTCTGGAAATTTTATTTTACTTCGTGCGCGATCACTGCTGTCGTGTAAAATTTCACTTCGACATGATCAAGGGTTATGCATGTAACAAATCTTGCCCATTTTTTTTGCTTTTTGTTTAAAAAGGTGTCCATGGCGAAAATGGGAGAGCTGTGTGGTCTATTTTTGTTCTGGATTCCAGTGTTTTTAGAAGGAAAGTTTTCAAAATGACGAAAGTTCATTGTAAGCTATTTCTCTTTGTCTGTAGTCACCGATGTCCATCTCATTGGTTGTTTCACGGCACTGTTGCTTCAAATTGTATTTTATCAGCCTAAGAACGCTTCTCCACGTACTTTTTATATCACTTATGAGATCTAGCTGAATCTTCTAGTTTTTTTAGCAGAAAGTGTCCTAAATTTTTAGAAAATAATCGATTTTTTAATCTGACTGACTTTTTGTTTTAAAATTTCACCTTTGGACCTTAAATTTCCCCCGGGCGTGACGCTTGTTCGAGTTGTCCTCGCTAGGTTTACTTGACACGAGTCCCTTTTAGGCATAACTGTAGGGAGCTACCTTAATCTTGATCTCACCTATCGGCAAACGAGACTTCGGCAAACGGAAAAACTTCACCTCGCATATGAATGCAATTTATATTTTGTACCCTTTATTGATAACACAAAGTCTTGCTTGTAAATTTGCTGAAAGGTTTTCTCACTAACGGAGATAACTTTGCCCCATATGAACATGCCCTAAGACACATTTTTTGAAATTCTAATGATTAATAATTGTGTGATCTATCTACTGTATACTGTAGAAATAGAGAATGTGAAGAAAATATTTAGTATACAATTGAATAGGAAGATTTCCAAAAAAATGAATAGATAGTGAAGACGGAACGCATAGCATTAAATATAAAAGTCTTTTCGATATGTTTGTTTTTATATTTAGGAATTCTTAAGCGTCTGTTGGTTGTAATGTAGCTGCAATAGTTTCTTTCAAGAAGCAGAATATGTGAGGCTGACTAGATTTAATGTCAATGAAAGTTCCCCCAGAACAGGAATGACACAGGATTATAAAGTACAGAATGTGTACTCTTATCCCTTATCAGCAAAAATATTGTTGCAACAGAAAGGAATGGAAGGGCTGTCTTTATAAGGGCATTTTTGCTCGTCCTAAAATCATACGCCAGGAATTCTGGATGGTTCCAAAGTGCATTCATTTTTGTTTTTAACAAAGTTTGTAGAAAATTAAGCTTAACTGTGTTTAGGATTGAAATTTGTTTTAGAAATGCAATGAAAAATGTGGGACAAAGGATGGAGTTTTGCAGGGAACTTTGTAAACATGTCCAGACTTTTGAGAGACCTGAAAAGCTTTGGAGAAATAGTAAACTGGTATTAGAGAACGCATCTGCTGTCATAGGCATCGTGATTTTTAAATACCGTAATTATTTGAATAAATGCCGCGGCGCTGATTAATTTTTTTGACGTTTTAAGTGCGGCGTCTATT
Organism: Phenganax subtilis; assembly: GCA_025434845.1. NCBI lineage: Eukaryota > Metazoa > Cnidaria > Anthozoa > Malacalcyonacea > Clavulariidae > Phenganax > Phenganax subtilis. The sequence continues at coordinate 1,138 of JAOBYK010602556.1, read as the reverse complement.
TGAGGGCGGCGTCGATTCGAGGACAGCGTTTATTGCAAATTTTGTTAAACTGTCAGTTTATTATTTAACCAACAGTTGAACAACAGGGCAATATTGGGTCTTAGTAGAGTGAAAAGGCGGATTCTGAGACAAAATTAATGCCCCAAGCCCTAATTCATAATAGTAATTTATACTAATTTAAGACAAAACACCCAAAAACGATCATTTTCCGAAGACACTTTAAACATTCAAGATGGTGCTAAAGTATAGATTACTATTATAAAGACTAAAATTTAGCAATTTTAACACCCTTCAACATCAAATTTCTAGAACAAAAAATAAAAGCTAAATTAGTCAAAAAACGCGCACTTAGGACAAAAGATTAGTATAAGCTACTATTACAAGTTTTTAACAGGGGGGGGGGGTGTGTGTTTGTCCTAGAAATAGTTACTTTTGAACAATCAAAAAATCACTCATGCGTGACGGCCGACCGACTTTTTTTCAAAATGAAGCTTTGCTGAGTCAGCACTTTTAAATTTTCAACTTTTTTTTTTAAAATTAAATCTAAGTCCTAAAAATGAAAAAATAGATTTAATAAGTGTATTATTATTAATTTTAAAAGTCATCTTAGTTTTAATAATAATAATCTATACTTTAGCGCCATATTTAATTATTAAAGTGTCTTCTAATAATGACTCTTTTGGATTTTTATCTTAATTTAGTATAAGTTATTATTATTATAATATTAGGGCTTGAGGCGTTAATTTTGTCTCAGAATCCCCCTTTTCTCTCTACTCACATACACACTCAAGCAACTCTACACCTACACACAAGCAACTCTACTCATACACACACAAGCCACTCTACTCATACACACACAAGGAATGTAAGCTCCGTCACTACAGGTTTCGCGAGCAGTATAGCAATGCACAGAGCTTACGGGTTGAGTGCAATTGAGATATTGGAAACCGTTCAAACGCACGTAGAGTAGAAACAAATATCGACTTGCCAACGGCGATAAACGAAAATGCGTTATCCAATTTGTACAGAACCAATGCAACGAAATACACGATCGCAAACTGGAAACGATAATTTCAAGCGTATAATTTCTTAACAATACAAGGTGCAATGTCGTGCAGAGGATCAGGCAATACAAAGT
>JAOBYK010602445.1:0-11330 GCA_025434845.1 Phenganax subtilis | reverse complement strand
AAGCAGCGTTGCTTAAGGCCAAGACCATGGTTTTGGGCCAGGAGGAGGGTGAGATTCCACAGGAATCTCTTGAGAATCCTAAAGCCAAGAAGGTCGAGTGCAAGTGCCCATTGGAACATGTGAGACAGCAGGTCATTGAAGCTATGGAGACAAGACTTGAGACACGAGAGCCTCCAGTCTTCGCAGAACAAGGCAAAATGGCTGGAAAAACTCGTGGTCGCAAGAAGGGCAAAGGCAACATGGCTGAGGATGACAATGACGAAGAAGAAGAAGAAGAGAAGCCGAAGCCTAGGGCTAAGGCCAAGGCTAAGAAACAGCCCAAGGAAGACCCCAAGAACAAGAAGGTCCAAAAGAAACGGCAAGCTGAGACACCGTATCCGGTGACCTCGTGGGATCCGGAAGAGTGGGCAGAATGGCTGAAGTGGCAAGAGTGGGATGGCCATGAGGCCACTGCCAATCTCTATGACGACCTTGGCAGTGAGAAATGGGAGGACTATGACTATGGCCGGTGGGAGGGCAAAGATGACTCCTGGTGGTCGAAGTGGGAGGATGATGAGTGGGAGCATGGCAATGTCAAGACTTCGAGGCCAAGGAGAGCCCAGAAAGTGAAAAAGTCAGAGCCTAGCTCTGCGGGATCAAAGGCCGAGAGATCCAAGAAGCGCAAGACCACCATGGAGAAAAAGAACAAGCAGGCTCCATCGTCCTGCAGCAAAGCTGACACAGCTGGTGTGGGTTCATATACTCCACAGGTCTATGGATCTATGCGTCTTGAATTTGTCAACAAGCTCAAGGAGGAGGGTACGTCGCATCGTGATGCTTGTGATAGATGGCATAGCTCTGAACAGAAAAAACATTTGTTGAAGGATCTTTCGGTATCAGAACTGATCCGCAGAAGGTTTGTCCCAAAAGGTGCAACCTCAAATCCGTTTGCTAGCTAAGCATGCATCAATTTGTCATGGTTCACACATGCAAGAAGTAGCCTGCTGTGTGGGAAAATGATTGGTGTGATATTGTCTCCAAGTGGTGGCAGTATGTATACTGAATGAAAAGATGAGATGTTAGTATGGGTGGTACAAACAATGATGGATTCTTCTTGCTGCTATATGGAACTTGGCCTCACCAATGCAAACCAATTCACCACCGAACCTTTTGTGGTTCAAAGAGCTTCCAATTAAGGGAAGGACTTTTGTGTTTAAGGGGGCGCATATGATCCTGGAACTTCAACGATGGCGTGCACCATGGGCGCTGATGCTGCTGTTGTTGTTGCTTGAGTTCAACAGCAAAGTGCCTTCAACACAGAATGCCCAATTCGTGGAGCTCTTTGCTGGGCAAGCAGAAGTGAGCTGCGCTTTGCGCTCCTGTGGTTTATCTGGCTCCACTCACGACATCAACATCGACCCGCAGTACATGGACCTGTGTTCAACTACAGGCTTTTTGCATCTCTGTGGCTACATGTAAGTTTTCTCTGTATATACAATGTATATTTGTTTGTTCTATATGTTCTGCTCCAACCTCCATATATGTGCATACCATTTTAATGAGACCAACAATGATAAGGATTGTTTTTGGTTGCTGTTTGATTCTTTACTTGAGGCTGGCTGTGAATGAGCTTCGCAGGGCGGAAGCGGGGAGTCTATGTATTTTTGCATTATGCTGTGCTTCCTTTTCTCGCATGCGCTTGGGAGTTTACTTACTTTTTTACTTTGCTTGGGGGTTTGAGTATAACATGTATACAGGTGGCTCAGTTCACACCAGGAGGCGGGCAAGAGCTGGAAGGAACATATTGTTTCCACTTGGAAACATCCAATATGGCTTTGTGCAAACTGGCAACTTGCTTTCATCGAGGCTGATTCTGATGCTCTACATTTGCTGCTGGAAAGGCTTGCGGTGGATTGTGGAGCAGCCTGAGGGTACAGCCTTTCCTTTGCTGCCACGTTGGCAAGAGTTCCTAAAGGTGGCCCAAGCTGCTCATCTGTATTTTTTGGGATGTCTCATTTATGTTGGGTGTTTAGTTTAATTACAAAAGATATTGAACAGAACTTTGCAAAACACTGTCTGTGAGGTATATAGCACATCATTTTGGATGGGGAAGTTTGGAGGTGCTACAGCGAAGCGCCATCGCCTCTGGTCGAACGACTACAATCTCCTCCAAGAGATCCACCATGAAGCTGGCAGCATGACCAGGGCCGAGATGGCATCTTTGCCTGGGGGCCCACTGGTGAAAAAGTATGTGGACAGAAGTGGTTTGGTGCGCTGCACAGGATTGAAGGAGAAGCTGAAGCAGTCCCAGCTTCTTGGGCCTACTTTTACTTTGGTATATGTGCTCAAGTTAGTTTGTGTCAATCTTTGGTTGCCTCAAAAACCAACAGCTTGAGAGTGTGCATAATTAATATCTGCCCTTTGTTGCCTCTCAGCTGGTCTCACGAGAATATTTAAGGACCTACACTCGATGCTTTGGACAAAAGCTGGCCTGGCTCGCCATTGCATTGAAAAAGGACATGGGGTGGCCAATGTGGTTGAGGGTGAGCAACAGAATTGAACTAAGCTCCAAAATTAGTTCAAATGTGTTGGAAGCTAGTTGTTCTTATTCTGATGCAATTACCCTTGAGGATCCACTACCTGGACCAAAGATCTCGACTTATGTTGATGGATCGCGTGGTGATTTCGAGCTATTCATGGACCGGTGTTTGCCTGGCTTGGGGCTCTCTGCATTGGGTGACCTTTGGCCTGATGCAACTGGATTTGTGATAGTAATGTGTTTGACAGAGTGAGAGGACATAAAGGTTCCCTGGCAACCTGGATCTTGGGGATATGGTGATGTTGTGGAATCTTTCGCCTTGTGAGGCAGAGTTGGAGGCTGTTCCTTGTCACAACATGGCAATGTTTTGTTGGGGTTGGGTTAAGCCTCAACTTTGGTGTCCCTTGATCCATCCTGTCCAGCTGTGACCTAGCCAAGGCTATCACGTACTTGGCGAAGTGCAAGTATCTCCAGCCACCTGGGCGTTGGGAAACTTGGAAGGATCTTGAAAGGTGTTTCTGTCGCTTTGGATTGTGGCCCCAACGTTGTATAGATGGGGTTGACTTGGCTGGCATGTTAAGGAGGAGGCCTTTGCTGTGCTTGGCTTGCGGAAGCCAGTGAATTCTGGTGGATCCTTTCTCACTGCCACCTAGCTGTGGGGTATCCATAGTGCCTGCAAAACAAATTCGTTTAGAGTGGGGTCACTGCTCACCTATGGTTTCACCCTGTGACCCCATATGCACAGGGTGGTCATCTGCACAAACCATGCCCCCGTAGTACCGTGAAAATAGCGTGAAATGTACGTGAAAAACCACCACATGTACGTGAAAACGCCGTGAAACGCGTGAAAGGAAGTTCATGGTGTTTTCCAATGTGTTTGTTTCATGTTGTCAGTGATTTTCAAAGGGTTCTTTAAGCTTGGAGTGGTTAATTCCACAAGCAATTTGTCGGTCAAGTCTTTGGTGTAGTTTGGTGGCCTGTTAGAGCCATGGTGCTGCCTGAACTTCCGTTTCCCTTGGAAGAGCTCAGCTGGGACAAGTTCACAGAAGTCCAGACATCTATAGGATTGGAGCCTATGGACACGCTCAAGGTCATGAAGTTGGTTTTGGGTGATGATCCACCTGCGGTGCCCTGTATGTCAATATAACATGATATCTTTTGTTTTTGGTTGACCATCCATGCGCTGTTGATTCCCCCGAACCGTCCCAAGGGCCCCTGCTATATATAAAGCGCTGATATCTCAGGCCCTCCTGGATTCCATCGATGGCTCGGCTCAGACTGCCAAACCGAAAGCGAAAGCGAAAGCCAAAGCAAAGGGAGCTCCAAAAACAAAAGCGAAGGCGAAGGGGAAGGCCAAAGCAAAAGCGGTGCCTAAGAAGAAGGCCAAAAGCAAGCCTAAGAAGGCCGTGCTCCGTGCAGGGCGTTCGTCCCGGGTCCTGCAGCCAGAAGATGGGGAGGAAGAGGAGCTTGAAGATGATGAGGCCATTGAGCCTGAGGTGGTGCTGAAGCGGCCAGCCAGCGCCAAAGTCAAGGCCGCGAAGGCCAAGGCCAAGGTGATCCCGACGCCGACACGAGTGCGAAAACCGGAGATTGAGGTTGAGGTTGAGCCCATTGAAGCCAAGGAGGCTGAGCCTGTGGAAAGCATGGGCCCCCCCGTACGTCGTCGACTACGACCCGCTCTTATTGAAGGTATGGAAGAGTCCCAATTGCAACTTGGCTTCAGATCTAGTAAAATGTTACTATATTTCTGGTACATCAATTCTCAAACCCATTATGGGGCCTGAACATAGGGGTCTATATATATATATTATATATGTTTGTGAATCACATTGGTGCTCCCAGTAAGGTCCTGTGGTACCTTTCAGCAAGGGCTTCAGGTGGTTGAGGGACAGAAGTTTCCAGCAGCTGCTGAGCATGCTGAATCGCAAGTTGACTCATTGCAGTGGCTTGTTTTCTATTGGACTGGAGCGTTCATCTTTCTTCAAGTCATAGGCTCAGCTAAGCCTTTTTCTATTTTTTTGGACAATTTATGTTTTCATTCAAGGTTGGGTGACAGCGTCACAACTCTGTCGCCGGGAGCTCTGGAGATGCAGTCGGCACTAACTGAAGCTCGTGCGAGAATCATGGCCCTTGAGAAGCAGCTTTCTCATCAAGCGCAGGAGCCTTCTGTTCATGCGACCCTGTCACGGAGGCCACATATATCAGAGACAACAGAGACTTGGTCTGGTTCAACCTCTTTTCTAGAGTTGGATTTCCCATTGTGGACCAATGTTTTGAATGTTTGGTTCAATGTTGTGAAGGTTTTGCTCAAGCATTGCACCCTTTAAAGGATCTCGATGGTGCACCTTTGGATGCTGCCTCGGACCGTACCCGTGACTACTTGGCTATGCGGAAGAAGGCCAGGCTTGAATCCCAGAGCACCGTGCCTGCGCCTATGCCAAAGGAACCATCACCTGGAACTTTGGCGGATTCGGAGTCAGAAGTTGTCATGGTCGAGGACAGCGTGGAGGTCCCAGACAACCAGCTTGGCTTGGATTCAATGTCGGATGCTCCTACTCTTCGGCTTGGTGAGTTCGATGATGATGAGGTGGAGCCAACACAAGTGCAACCAGGATGCACAGTTCCACTTCTCCCTGTTCCTCCTGCGCCAGCTCCTGCGCAGGCAAGTTCACCATGCACAGCGCTTTCCAATGGACCTCCGCCTCCAGCCCCAGCTGATTCTGCGCCAGCTCCTTCACCAGCCACTCAGGGACAAGATCCAGAAGTGACTCAGCTGGCCATGGTACCCCAAGCACTTGCTCAACCAGCAAGCAGTGCAAGCTCCTCCAACCCTACCAGCCCCTCCTGCTCAACCAGCAGGTGAGGCAGTGCAATCTCCTCCAGTGGCTGCTCAACCAGCAGTTGAGGCAGTGCCATCTCCTCCAGCGGCTGCTCAACCAGCAGTTGAGGCAGCGCCATCTCCTCCAGCGGCTGCTCAACCAGCAGCTCCGCCTGCAGTGCCTGCTCAACCAGCAGTGCCTGCTCAACCAGAGCCACCTGCAGTGCCTGCTCAACCAGCAGCTCTGCCTGCAGTGCCTGCTCAACCAGCAGATCTGCCAGCGCCTGCTCAGCCAGCAGCTCTGCCAGCGCCTGCTCAACCCGCAGCTGATGCGGCGCAAGATCCTCGAGATCCCTTGCCTTCTCAAGCAGCAGCCCCTCCAGCGCCTGCTGCAGGATCTCCAGCACCAGGAGCTGGTACTGCGCAAGCTCTTCCAGCAGCAGCTCCAAGTCCACCAGCTGCCATGGTCTCTCCTTCTATGACAGGCCACACAGGCGCAACAACGACTGCGGGCATGAGTTTCATGGACCTCCCTGCGGACATCCGGTGCTTGGTGTCCAATGGACTGGTGATCCAGCCGCCTGCAGAGGCCAGGGATGCTGCTGATGATGATGAAGACAAAGGAATCAACACTTCCACGCACAGGAACGCTGCCATGAGGCTCAACCGCTTCATGGCATCTGCGCAAGCTGCGAAGTTTCCGCACATGGCTACATTATTCAATGGCACGCCAGAAGTGCCTTCTTGGAATTAGGCATATTTTTTGTTTTAATTGTCTTTGCCAAAGTCTTCTATTGTTTGCAGTCGGGCCTGCTGCAGGACAAAATCAAGCTCCTGCGATCTTGGGTAAAATGTGGTGAGAATCGGGCAGCCTGTGAATCCAACGTGGTTCTCGCCAAGGAGAAGTCGGAGAGCAGCCGCGCAGAGAGGGAGCCATGGTCAGTCAGGGACATGCTCCAAGCGAACTGGCCGATTGAGAAAATCAGGTCAATAGTAAGCCGTGGGGGAGCAACCCCAGATCCGGACTGCCCAGAGGTTGAAGAGTGCTTCCAGTATTGGGTGATCACCAAACGCCGCCGGACATCATCTGAGGTGGTCACCCAAAGTGCCACGACTCGCATGAATGTGGAGACCACGCCAGAGAATGTCAGCGAGCTCTTGAATGCTTCCTTTACGCCTGCTTTCAATGCTGCTGCGCCTGCTCCCAGGCCTGCGGCTGGATCGAACCCTGCAGATATTGTGTCCCGGGCGCAGCAAGCTTTGTCAGGTGTGCTGGGGTGGCGGTGGGCAACTCTCCTTGAGTACATATGTGTCTGCATATGTATATCATAGTGCATATTTTTGATTTGAATGATCCACCATTGATCCCTTGAGGTGGGCAAGCTCCGCAACCAAAGGCAAAGGCCAAGCGTACGCCCAAGCCCAAAGCAGCTCCAGTGCAGCCTGCAGAGCCTGCCAGTGCTGATGAGTTGAAGTCTTCCCTTAGCCTTTAGCTTACAATTATGCATCATTTATTTTCCCCCTTTAGCTTCCACCTTCTTTCTTGGCCTGTATAATTGTTTGGTTGTCCCTCTAATATACTGAGGCAGCCAATTGAAGAAGGAAATCAATGGATGCAACAATGCGGCTTTGGACCTCCCAGCGAAGGACAAGCTCAGAGGGGCACTGATGCAATTCAAGCAGCGCTATGAAGAGTTTTTGGAGGAGTGTATTGGTTTTACAGTCTACTTATAGAACTATGTTTGATCTCTTTTGGGGTCAGTGGTGCTGAGAGGGGGCTTGCTTTTTGTTTCTTCACCACAAGTAAGGCTGAAGAGCCTGAGCACCATGCAGCAATTGAAGGAGTTGCAGGATGAGATGACCGACAATGTACCCTGTTTTGTTTACAAACCTAACTTTTCTTGTGTATTTTTTTGTTAACCACCTGAACAATGCTATATATATATATGGAGCTGCAGGTATCGAAAATGAAGATTGTGAAGGCCCAGGCCAAGGCGGTTCTCTCTGAGATGAAGCGCCAGAGCACTGCGAGCCAGTCTTCGACTGGCTGACTGGCTGAGCTTTTGTTTGAGGGCTCCATACACTAGATGGTAGGATGCAGGGTTGAATCTTTTTGGCTGTGGCCCCGTAGCCTACGTTGCAATGAACCATCATGAACCATCTTTAGATGCACCAAATTTTTGACCCAGCATGCAATTGTGGGAGGGGCTGCAGGTGAAGGATTCTGGTGAAGCATCCTTTTGTTGGAGCTTGACTCATGGGTTGCTCTAGCTGGAAAAGAGACCTAGCTATGCTTGGTGACCAGGGTGTTTGAGTCCCATGAATGACAACAGCTGAATACCCTTTTCTGATAAAATGATATTCGATCTCACAGTTGCAAACCATACCACCAGATCTCATGTCTATAAAACCCACTCCCACCCGCCACCAACTCACTCAAAATTCAAACCCCTGTGGTTGAAAGTTTAAACCACTTGAACTTCCCCTCGCAGGTCAATGGGAAGATCCACGGCTCGAAAAGCGGCAGCGGCTTGATGAAGTGTTCTTTGGAGACTTCAGTGAAACATTTTCCTATAGTTGGGTTGACCCCATCAACAGTTGGGAAGCCAGGAAACCCCTGCTATAAAAAATACACGTCTGTAACTTAAACCTCTCGAGCGAACCCTGCCCACGAGTCCATGAGGCTTGCGCGTGGTGTTGGATCTGGAGGAGCATCTCTTAAGCACGCCTGCGAGGTTGGCGAGATCATGGGCTCTGAAGTCTTTGCCCGGAGACTTGTCAAACTTTTGAACTTGCTCTGAAGTATTCTTTGAAGGGTTCTAATTTGAAGGTGTGTTATGAAAAGGAGTTTTGTCATCAGGTTTGGGTGTGAAAGTGAGGATTGGCAAAAAAGAGCTTAGTGTTCATCGGGCGGCTATGCGGGAAGGACTCACTTTGGATGTGGAGCTGGCCTACAAAGAGTTGCCACTGTGCACTGACCAGAATAGTGGCCAAGTGGAGATTCTGTCATGGCCATTTCTCCTTCCAGCTGATTTGGAACTTTGACAGAAACTTAAAAATGTTTTATTGTCTCAAACTTTTGGTGTTGTTTCACAGGCTTCTCTACTAAGAATTTGTCTGGTGATATACGTGCAACCCTTGATCTTGAGGTAGCGGCGATGATCAACCAGGGCCACCTGAAGTATTTGACTCAGTTTGACAAGATGCTGCTATACTGGCAGAACCTCCTCAAGGACTATCCAAGCCACCCAGTCCATGGACATGAGGCCACGAGTGTGCCTTTGACGCTATATGGCGCCTGACTTCTTATTTGAGGAAACTTTTGATTGTTCGTTGTTGCTTGTCCTAGGTATGAAGGACAGCTAGATATTTATCTTTCAGATTTGATGGGTTCCTATAAGGAGATGAAGGCCAATCTCTTGGGGGCACATGGATGAACTATCACTTCCGCCCTGACTTGAGCCCCTGCATATCCAATTCTGCCTGCAGCAGGTTTTTGATTTGCACCATTCCATCGACCATGCGCCTCGGAGTGATCACGGGTAATATGTGCTATTTGTTGTTTCGTGATCCCAGGGATATATATATATGGGGTGTTCCTTGGCCATTGACCATTCCACACCTCAATATGTGTCTCAGGTATGTCTTCGATGAGAGTGGGATCAACCTTACCCTTCAAGCAGCTGCTGCTGCCATTCGAGAAAGCTTCAACGCACTGTCGAGAGATGGCGTTCCTTTGGTTGACCATGAGACTGGTGAATGTGCACCGCAGCCTTTTCATTGTTCTTTTAGAAAGCTTTGCTTTTGCGCGAGCTTTATGGTACAGTAAATGTTGATGGGTGAAACCTTGAGTATGAAAGAAGTGAGGTATGCGTGCTCAAGTTTTGGGTCATGCACATTACTGGGGATTGGAAATTCCTGAAGCAAACCTTCAACCTGGAACGTTATGCGACCCATGAGGAGGAGTTGGGCCAAAAACATATGTTTTGGTGTGGTCAGTGTTCTTTTGATATTGTGTCCTCTGATTTGTGTGTTTGTCAACGTCTACCCTGTTCATCCTGCAGATCTGCTGGGTGTGCCTATGCACAAAGGGCTCTCAGGATGTGCAGTGGAGCTTTACAAATTTGAATGAAGACTCACCTTGGATAAGCACGCTATATCAGCAAGACCCCTGGTCTGTGAGACCATCGCTGGCTGATGTTGATGGCTTTACATTGCGTATGTTGTCGATTGACTTGCTCCATGCCTTTCATCTAGGCGTGGGCAGGGACTTGTGCGGCTCTGCTATTCGTGTTCTTGCTAGCCAACGACGAGGTCTGTGGCCTGGTTCCAGCATTGATGCGCGCTTGGAGGTTGCCACTGGGAGACTGCGGGATTTTGCACGCCAAAATAAGTTGAGCTTGACACTCAAGAAGCTAACGAAATCAAATCTGACGTGGGAATCTCTCAAATATCCGGAGATCAAATGCAAGGGCTACGACACGTACATTGTGTTGAAATGGCTGGTTGAGGAGGTGACCATGCAGGATTGTGGAGATGATTTCTTGGCCAGTGCACTTTGGGCTGCTGACAGTTGGCTGCGTGTTTTGAGCAAGGCGGAGATGTTCCTCACTGAAGCTGAAGAGTTGCACAAGTTTCATGTGGGGAATCTATTCCTCAAGAGCTATCTCAATCTTGCAGTCCGTGCCCTGGAGGGTGGAAAAATGCTTTACAGGCTGAAACCCAAATTCCACTTGCTGTACCACCTGGTCAATGAGAAGCGACCATCCAGGTTGAACTGCACTCTCAATTCAACCTGGATGGATGAGGATGCCATGAAGAAGTGGATGCGTATATCCCGAATGGTTCACAAAAGAACAGCTGCAGAGAATGTGCTGCGCCGCTTCGTGCTTGGCTTCCACACAAAGCTCCGCTCGGCCAAAGCGCCCCAACGTTGAGCCAAGAAAAATCTGTGAGGGCTGGCCAGTTTGGTGGGTGGTTTTTGGGGTTTGGATGTGGTTTGGAGGGTTTGGTTTGAGTGTGTATAGGTATCCCTAGAAAACAAAACATGGTTAAACTTATTTTTTTAACTGGTAGCTCTTTTGACTCAAGTACTGCATGGCTCAGCTGAGAACATATAATCCTGGCTAGCACTGGAACAAAAAACATGCACATGGCCTGTCATGTCTCTTAGCTTGCAAGCTTGGTAGTGGAGCGGTCTTCTTTGGAATGAGAGCCTTGGCTCATTCTCTGTCAGCATTTTTAGCGTGAAAGTGCGTGAAAAACGCCCATATGTACACGAAAAAAACATAACTTGTACGAATGAGTGTATGTACCAGTTTTAGTGGTACATATGGATGTCTAGGAACTGCAGCTAGAGGTCGCCATCAATGACCAGCTACCAATGGCTGGGGTTGTGGCTGACCTCGTTAAAGCCATATAACCTGCTCCCGCGTATGCCTTTGCTGGCCATCGGTTTGCACTTAGGTCTCCCTAAGCCAATAGTCCGAGCATGGGCCAATCCCTTAGCCCAGCTGTCGCGAGCCTTCAGTGTTAGAGGAACCATAGGCCCGCCACTACATTCGTCCACAGGTTTCGCAGAAGGATGTGGTCTCAGCTGTAGTGCCATGCTTTTGTGTAATATCACGTTAGCCCGATGGCTCTATTTCCGATTCCCATCTGTAAAACTTTGGTCGTATGTCGATAACCTAGAACTCACAGCCACCAGTATTGACGAAGCCGAGCAAGGACTGACCCTGATGACACAGTTCTGCCAACTAATGGACCTTCAACTGGACAATGCCAAGACCTATTTTTGGTCCAACGATGCCGCAGACAGAGCTGCAGCTCGTCGGAACAGGCTGCCGCTGCAGTCATCGGCCAGAGACTTGGGGGCCCGCATGGAATACGGCCGTATGCCCACCAACCATGTGCTCAGACAGCGCTTGACCACCATGCCAAGAGTGTGGACAGCACTTGCACGTTCACCTGCTCCATATCGTCAAAAAGTCCATG
>JAOBYK010602001.1:0-11334 GCA_025434845.1 Phenganax subtilis | reverse complement strand
GTTAATGTAAATAACTTCCTAGCAATTAATTATGCATGCTGGTATTGGTGTATAAAAGGCTTCGCATTAGGTACTTAAAAAACAGAATAAAGATAGTTGAGACTACACACTACAGGATCTACTTCCATGCATGTAGAAAGACTGTTTAACTTGCCTATTATTATTATATCTTTGAACTTTGTAGGTCACAAGTAACTTTGGGGGTTCAATATTTTTTCCGGCTATCTACAAATTCTGATGCAATCTTTTGCGACAAACTGGTAGAATTTAAACTGGGCATACAACACACATCTGAGGATGTCATGCGGCCTTTTTGGCAGGTCAAGATCAATCCATTTTTGAAACAACAACAAAACTTGTTGAATGTTTGATCGATCTTTTATCAGTGTACTACAGTATGTGTATGATGTTAGCTGTCCTGATAACTGGTGTGTAGTATTATATTTCCTGCAAGACCGTGCCTTGGAAGCGACGAACACGACAACTTGATCATCGAAATACTCAACATTTGTTTCCGAGCTCAGAAGCAACGTTCATAATGTTTAATAGGTGTAAAGTAGTCTATTTTTATAATCGATCCAAACTACCGTTTTGTTGTTTGCATTGATTAAGCTGCTTTCCCTTTGGTCTTAGCTGTCGTAAAGATAGAGTCATAATTTTTTGTGTCAAAGTAGAACAGTTTCAGACTGGTTTTTAGCAAAGCGATTATTAGATAACATTTTTGTGTTCTATGAAACTAAGTGCTAAGAAGATAAAATATTCTGGCTGTTGAGAGATGCTGTTACTCTTAGTTTATGACAGTTACGACCATGTGAAAAGAGGCTTTTATGTAATGAGCATGTTACAATTTCACGCTCAGAAATTTTTGTATACATTTCACAGTAATAAACTGTACATGACACTTTGAAACGATTCAGAATAAAAGTTATGTTTTATCCTTCACAAGAGTGTACTTGTTTTGTAGGATTGATCTCAAGATGGGCTTTGACTTTTAGATGTGTTGCAATGACAAATATTGAGATGTGTCATTTTATAGTGCACGCATACCTGTTGAACTAGCACATGGCAGGATGCGTTTCAATAGCACATCTTAATATGTGTTGTTCTAGCACACTGCTAAGTTGTGTTACAATGGCGGTATTTATATTAGACCATGTCTTTAACGTCCGAGACAACAAAGTCGTCTTGTATAAAAACGGTAAATTGAACGGATGAACAAAACATTGAGACCACTTTAACGTCTCTTGCCAAGAGCATCAAAACGACGCACTTAAAAGACATCTTTATTGTCTAAGATGCTAAATTCGTCTGGTGTAAATATGAGATCACAAAAATTAGATGCACTATATGAGTCTGAGAGACTAAATTTATTCTAAAGGCCTTGATTGGGTCTCACTTGCAATTCTCTTCGTATAAAACTGTGCAAAGAAGCCAATTTGCTGTCTTATTCCTTCATTGCGTATTTACATTAGTTGCACTTATTGCCAGACGTTTCATTCATCCAGATGTTAAAGACATCTTCTAATATAAATATGGCGAAGCAGGATGAGTTCTAATAGCATGTCTTAATTACCGTATTTTCTGGCGTATAACCCGCAGGTTATCTGCTAATTTTGACCAAAATCATAGCTAGTGCGGGTTATACAGTGGTGCGGGTAATCTGTTGAATTCTTAAGAAAATATGAGATTCAGTAGCGCTGGGAGCTGATATTCATCTTGCAATATTATTAAGCCTGATTTCCATTAAGTCGTAAACGTCGCTATTGTAAGTCTCTATCGTAAAAATCGCAACAAGCCTATTCTTGCGACTTTATTCGCGATTATCGTGAGTGTCAGCATTATCGTCGCAACTTAGGTTTCCATTAAATCATATAAGTCGCAGCGACGACGCGACTTTAGCGACGTTTACGATTTAATGGAAACCAGGCTTTAGAGATTGTTTAGCGGAGATACAGCTGATTCCGGTTGAGCGCCAAACGGGTATGTTTGTGACATTCGTTGTGAGCATTGCAAAGTGACGTTTCTAGGGAGATAAACTGACGTTTCTAGGCGTGCTTCTATGGCGATTTACAGTATTAACATTATTTTAGTTCTACTATTAATGAATATTTTCATCTAGGAAGACCCTTGTACTTTTCAAAGTTTGGTAGGTGCGGGTTATACATTAATTTATTTTTAAAAAAATAGCATTTTTGTTGCTGTGCGGGTTATACGCTGTGTGGGTTATATGCCAGAAAATACGGTAAGATGTGTTAATTTAGCACGCCCTGAAGACGTGTTATAATAGCACATAGCTGGGTGTGTTCTAATAGCACATCTTAAATATGTGTTATTTTAGCAGACCCATAGTTTTTGCACCCTCTAAAATATAGATGTGCTGCTGTAACACACCCTAAAGATGTTTCAATAGCACATCTTAAGATGTGTTGCTTTACCATGCCCTAAAGATGTGTTCCAATGGCACATCTAAACATATGTTGCAGTAACACATCTTGCTGCTTTTTCCCTTTTTCCTTTTCCCTTTTATTAGCATGCTAATTAGCGCACCTAAACGTGTTTAATAAATTACCATTCGAAGAAACACAGCTTAACGTGTTGTTTTCTGGACAAGCAAAAAACTCAGCTTTTCCTGTGCTACTGTAACACACAAAGGTAGGCTGCTCAAGCACAGCTTTAGATGGGTTGTTTTCTGGACAAGAACTGTGTGTAATGCAAACCTATGCAAAAGTGGGGCCTCAACATGTGATAATGCGACATTGCACATCTACTTCCGGCTTTACGTTTCACAACAGTTGCTCTATCCAGCATTTGCACAGATCAGTGGCTCATGTAATAGTGTTTGCCACTTCCGCTGTTACAATAGCTCAAATATGAATTTGAAATTTAAACCTATACATGTTGTATAGCGTATTAGAGAGCTTGCTCCTCTACATTACTATGTACCCGCATTTCCTATTGATTGACTACAAGAAAAGTTGTGCAGTCAATCAATCATCAACTGCCTTCAAGCAGCCCCGCTGATCTTTCCAGTTCAGTATTTAAATTTTGAGATCATTAGCCAATTAACAAAAAACAAATTTTATGGGGGATTGCACCCGTCGTAAAGATCAAGAGTTAAGTTTGTCAGCAAAAAGCCAAGCCAACCTTGCATTAACATTGTTTCTTCCAGGTGCTTCATTACACTTCTGTCTTCATTTTCTCTGGTCATGCATATTTCTTGCATATTCTTTGCCAGTTGCAAGCATACCATTCATAATATCAAATAACTACTGAACCTGTGATGTTAGCAGTACTTTGTTGCCTATATTCCTATAACTCTTGCATCTTTTGCAGATACATGTATGTTTAGCATACTTATTTTTAAAAACATCGAGCTAGACTGGACATAGAGATAAAATTAAATAAGGTGGCTCTCAGACAAAAACACCTGAATTCAATTGTAGTTAACCTTGACTTTGCAATGCTGTATATTGCTTACATTGTACGAAGAAATTTCCCTGTTGACTGAATTTTTGCCATTCTTCCACCGAAAATATGCTTGATTTATTGCTGAAAACTTGGTTCAATACAGTTTGAAACCATATGCTTTACTCAATGTTGAATATTTCATGAAAAGCGTCTAATGTTGAACAGCACTTTTAGGTTTGGGGTACTTTGAAAAAATCACAATGCTAAATTCATTTATTTTTGATGAACTGCAGAGTATGAAAACCAGGTTTTAAGATAACTGGCTTTCAAATGATACCATTCCCTATTTCTTTACAGGGCTACAGGAGATGTTGTAGCAGGTGTTGTGACAAAATGCTTAAATGCTCGTCCAAAAACGAAACAGAAAGGCCTTGACATCTGCATGATGTATCTGGAAGTTGAGAAGCAAGAGGCAGTTCAAGAAGAAGTTCTTAAAGGCTTGGAGAATAAACAACCAAAGATAGTTGCTGGATGTGTGGCTTTACTACGACTTGCTATAAGGTAGTGCGTTGGTTTCCGTTTTGTTTCATGCGTGAAACACAGGGGTGGTACCATTGAGATAGATATACCTGGAGTGCTTGTCCGCATTGAAATCACTGACGAAAAGTGTCCACAAAAAGCTGGCATCAGCAGAGGTCATAACTTTCATGCGGCGGCAACTGACCGCGCCTGCCGGCTCAGATTTTTTTGCTAGCTTATCAAATTTTATTCTGCTCTCAACCAACATTGCATTTGATTGGTCACTTCAATTTCTCCCTAGCAATGAGTAGCAACAGGGAAAATTTTGCTTGTTAAATTTGTTTTTCTCAAAAAGAATTTATTCAAAATAGTATTAGAAGTTTCTTTAAACCCAGAATAAGTTGTAATTCAATCTTTTTTTCATAATGAACGTAATTTTTGAACGATGCTGGTAAAATTAGCTATGTTTCTGCAGCAGCAAAAACAAAAAGCAGCCGTAAAGATTGTCTCGTTATGCGGAATCTTCAATTTCTTCAATCAAGACCGAAAAAGTGTCGAAAAGGGCGAACCAAAGTTGAAGTCTGGTTTTGTCTTGGAGGTCAAAATAAGAAACTATACAATACATGCGAAGATACGAGCGTTCACAAAGGACAAAAACTAGAATATATTTGAAAAACAAAGACTTCGTCTGACTCTTCATGGAAGCAACTTTGGTGATGTGCATGGAGCAGCTAAAAGACAGGTAGTAAAATCCAATTTATTCGTTAAGAAACTTAACAAAGATCAACATTTTGCTGTGAATTTCGTAGTTCTTATTTTTTTATTACAAGACATCATTTCGCTGTTAAATTACTGGCTGCAGTCAAATCATTTTTGTGGTCAGTCGATGCCCCTGTGAAAGTTATGACCTCTGCTGACACCAGCTTTTTGTAGACACTTTGATCGCGTCATAGTCACTCCAGGTTTATTCATCTCAATGGGTGATACCCTGAAAAAAGTGGGGTGCTTGTCGTACACACCTTAGATTTAAAGTTCTATTGGGAAACTTCGTGGTAATGAGGTTGAAAATGCATGAGGAACTATACTGCTAATTTAGGCCCTTTGAAATCGTGACAACATATCAAATGTGTCTATATAACCATGGTCTAACACAATAGACAATACAGTACTCTAAATGAATTATATTTGTACATGTGTGTGGCATAGCACTAGTGCATTGTTTGAACAGGGCGTAGTTCGTCATGTTTCTCGGATGTCGCGTCCTTTTACTCCATCACGCAAGTGTTGATGTACAGGATATATAAAAATGCAGTCTAACTTTGAAGTGTAATGATATAAACAGTGCTTCCTATGACAGACTGCATTCAGGTTTTGTGCAAGAATGTTCTTTTGTTGTTCTAAAAACCTATCATTTGTAAATTTAGGGTTGATAAAACCTGCGAAAGTCGGTATTTAATAGAATACTTGAAATCTATCATTTTTTTATGCTAAATCAATAGGTAATTTTATTGTATCATGTCATTGTGAGTTTTGAAACTTTAGAGTTGTTTTTGTCAAACCCCATTATGTATTTACAGTAGGGCTTGATGAGCACAGTTGCTACGACAAGAGCCTTTCTCCAGCGGGGAAGTGAGTTAGATTCTCAGTGCAGACTTAAAGGGGAACTCCACTCCAGAAACAAGTTGTGTTTAAGTAAAAGATAACAGCATGAATAGATTGTCTGTGAAGTATTCCTGTCTGAATGTAAATAAGCAAGGAGAAATGCCTTCATCACTAACTTAGCTGCCCTGTTCCTTTTTGTCTGGCAGACGCATAATCGGTCGGCATGCTAAATTTCTGACATCATTGCATGCTCCAAAGTAAGTGAGTTTTTAAATTTAAAAACAAGCCACGTATTTCACCATGAATGTCAAAAATTTGAGTTCATTTGGCAGTGTAGTTTTAAATTCAAGTGATTCCAGTTCTTCAGGTTAGAGTGTAGATAACATTCAATATTTTGTAGAACGGTAAAGTTTTGGGTTATCAATTTGAGCCCCAACGAATTTTGAGTTCTGAGCCCGACCCCGAGGCCCTGTTTACACTATGACACTACGGTTGGCACTCTGTCCAAACATCACTATGCTTATTGCTATTGCGTTTACACTATCACAAATTTACTTACTGTAGCGTGCTGAAAACAGACCACTACGCTTGGCATTTCAGATGCAAATCACTGCGCTACAGCAAAACTGCCTTAGTGTAATAGTGTAAACACTGCAATCTGTTTGAAAAATACGACTGCAGGAGTATGAAGCAGTGCACATCCCTGAGTGTAATTTCTCTGGCATTTTGGTCGTTTTCAGAGGCCGTTTTTGTTGCAGTTGGTGTAATGGCCACGTTTAGTATGGTATAGTGTAAATGCTCAGAAATTTTACCACGATACGGCTGCACACTCTGGAGGTCCAACCATAGCGTCATAGTGTAAACTACTGATCTCATAGCAGACTGGATAGAGCTTCTCTAGATATGACAAGTGAAACCAGAAGAAGCTGGCTGATAAAGGCGAAAAATCACTTCAGGGGACTACTGAGTGAAACAGTTTAGTATAAAATTGTATGGCGGACACCTAGTACGACCATCTAATTTCGAAGATTCAGGATACTTTTCGTTTCTTTATTTACCTCATTGATCTAACATGAATGAAAGAAGTAATGCAGATCATTTTGACACCAAAATGAATCGAATTGCTCCAAAGTAGAAACGGTTGTGTGCGATCAAATTTAATTGTCTGTGCGATATGTCTCCCATCGAGACTCAATACAAGGACACTGTGTGACCCTAAGTATTTTTCAATGCTTTATATAAGTGGTAAGCGCGTTCCTTTTGTCGTTTTATAAGTTTAGGCTGAGACTAGGGGAAACTCAAATGATTTTTGCTTGTCACATATATAAAACGTGATAAATTTGTACTATAAATAAGGCAAACACAGGACCACTGGTGTTCGAATAAGACAAGTTTACACTCTTTTGGAATTGCTTTTATTGAATAGATAAACTCAAGAGATAGCCTACCTTTTTGTAAGTAAAAAGTACGTAGTAACTTACTTTTGATACATGTTGTGTATCAAAATTTTATGTGAAATAATTGACTGAATAATAGACTGATACTTACATTTCATATTTATAACTGATATTTTGAAATGATTTTTTAAAAAAATGCTCTTGCAGCTCTTGGTTGGGTCAATGATTTGTCTTAAACTAAGAGGTGGGGGAGATGCGCAAGGACTTCACTGCATCTGAAAGGGATAAGCTAGTAAATGAAACCCTCTCAATAAACCTGCCCTCCCAGTAGTAGTATTGAATATGAGCAAGCACACGGCATTCAAAGGTCTTGATTTCCATATGCTGGACACTATCATCAAAGACAATCATACCTTTAAACTTTAAACTGATCAAAAGCACATCCAAAAGCTACTGCAAAGTGCTTGGTATCAACTCAGAAAAACAGCAACAGAAACCGCCGCGAAAACAAGTTATGAAAGAAGCTCAGATAATTTAAAAATACTGACCCTTTCAAGTTGTTGAATAAGTTATAAAAAACACAATTAGTTACTGCAGAAACATTGTCACACTAGAGAAGTCTAGTTTTTAGAAGCCATTGTGGAGCTTTTTTTCACATGGATGTCAACAACTCAAGTTTTCGTTACAGTATAGTTCCTTTCGTCTTTGTTTCAGTAGGTTTCTAAACATGTCTGCAATAATAGCTATGGTCATAATTAGACAGCATTTCAAGAAATATCTGAGGTGTTTGAAAGTTAAGCCTGGATCACTCTAATGTTTTGATGCAATTAAGTCCTCAGGCAGTTTTGAAATCATCACTCCTGTATACTTGCTATTAATAGGAAGCAATAAATAACAAACCCATGGCAATTGTACCAAGATGAGACAAAAAGATTGTAAGCAATTAGGGAAAGCTATAAAGCAATAGACATTTAATTGAACATCACAACACATACTATGGTGCACTAAATTAAAAGTATGATTTAAAGGCAACAAGTGGAAACAAAGAATCTTTGGGAGATACAGCAGAGCAACAGAACATTTTACATTTAGAAATTTTTCAGACTACCCTTCCCCATTCAATGCTGAATTGCCATGGCTTTTTTGCTGAAACTCTAGTCATATTATATGTACATGTCTTGTATTAATCAAACATCAAACTGTGAAGGAGAGGGCACATTGAAGCTCTTTTTAAATATAAGTTGAAACAGTCTGATCTGTTGCGTTCATTTATAACACAAAACTTCGCCTAGTCGCAGCCTAGACTTATAAAACGATAAAAGGAACATGCTTACCACATCTATAAAGCATTGAAAAATACTTAGGGCCACACAGTGTCCTTGTATTGAGTCTCGGTGGGAGACATATCGCACAGACGATTAAATTTGAATGCACACAACTGTCACTATTTTGGAGCAATTCGATTCATTTTGGTGACAAAATGATCTACGTTACTTCTTTCATTCATGGTAGATTGATGAGGTAAATAAAGAAACGAAAAGTATCCTGAATCTTCAAAATTAGATGGTCGTACTAGGTGTCTGCCATATATTTTTATACTAAACTGTTTCGCTCAGTGGTCCCCGGAAGTGATTTTTCGCCTTTATCAGCCGGCTTCTTCCGGCTACACTTTTCGTATCTAGAGAAGCTCTATCCAGTCTACTATGAGATCAGTGGTGTAAACGGGCCTGCATTATACAATCTGTTGTCTGCAGATGGTATAATTGTGACAATTATTTGCAACACTATTCTTTCGACTACCATTGGTGCGGAAAGGAACAATACAATGTGGCATTTTACAAAAACAAAATTATTTAACACAATTTTGGAGTGAACTAGAGCATGTCAATTTTAATGTACCTGGAAGTACGATCTTGCTTCGAAGCAAACAATAACGACGCAACTTCAGGGCTCGATGATTATGCGTCTGCTGGACAAAAAGCAATATGGTAGCAAAATTAGCAAAAATGTCAAGCTTTGACGAAGAATATGTCCTTCATTATTATTTAGCTACATTCAGACGGAAATACTTCACAGACAATCTATTCAATGTCTCATCTTTTGTTTAAGTCCAACTTGTTTTTCGAGGGAATTCCCCTATTAACTTTCTCATATAAAAAGACTTGTCAACTACTTTGGGTTAAACACAGATAGGACTTAAATAGCAGATACAAACAGACAGATGAAAATTCTGGACGGATGAAACAGGCCGATTGTTTAAACCAGTAATAAGTTCAAAATCAGTTTAAAATGCACAAGAATCTGCTGCTTAAGATGCAGCAAATCTAGAGTATAATATCTTTTTTATGCATCAACAGCAAGCTGGCAAGGGGTGATTGAACACTGCTTTACTTTGCAGGATTTTTGCGCTTCAAGAAAGGCGTGTATGCATCATTTTTTGCTTGCCTCCGCAAATGTCCATTTTCAGCAGTTTAGCAACACACTCTTGTCCAAAGACGAAATACCAGATGATCTGCCCCAATATTCATACGAGTTCCTTTGTTGATAAAGAAGAAATTGGTGATAGTAGCCTTGCAATTGTTTGACTGCAAAGTTCCTAACTACTCTGAAACATTTGTGTTGAAAAAGCTATTGGATTCTTCTAGGCCACATCCACATTTTATCCTCTCACTTAAAATGCAGATTGGACTTGAAAAAGAACAACAACTTTTTAGACCATATCTGCGTTTTACCCGTTAGGTTAAAATGCAAATGGAACTTAAAAACATGTTTGAGATATTAGTTCGTCCGTCTGTTCGCATATTTCATCCGTTCGGAATTTTCTTCCGTCCAGAGGTTAGGAATAGAATAATTGCTTTTTGTAAATATAAACAATCTAGGTTATGTATGTAATATACTGCAGTGTTAAACTGCATTTTGGTCTATTGGTTTAGCCATAGCAAAATGGTCTATTGGTGTAGCAAAAGCTTTCTAACCTTATCAGTTTCTTAGCTTTATATTTCTTCAATTATCCTTAGATTAGGTAGTTTGAAAATATTGAAGTATACTCTACACATCAGAAAAGGCCTTGTAAATGGTTTGTATGTAATTCACCTCCTGGTGCGAGGCTGCTGTATGCAAACGATCTATCTCGTCTCATATTGCATGTTTAAATAATTGTTTTACTTTAAGACACTAGGTTTATATATAGTGCGTCATAATGTAGGCAAAGTGTGTACAGGTTTGATGAATTTGCCAAAAGTTTATAAGTATATGAGATCAAGCATTGTTTTTCGAATTGCATTTTTATATATCCTACACAGGCAAATTGGATGTTTATTTTTTCACTTTCTCACTGCCAGCTCTCAGATTTTAACACACCTTTTGCTAGTCAATAATGCAAACTATTCAACCATTTTTGCTGAGCTTTGTTTCATTAAAATCACTGTACATTCAATAATGCGATACTAAATTTCACTAGCATGGAGGAAACATTATATGACACGTTAAATATATGTGAACATTCGAAAGCATTAAGGTACAATCTATAGATGTTGTTGCACATGATTTGTAAAGTATATTTAACAAACTGACAAACTATAACTTTTTTGGGCAGTCTGTCGTTGAATATGGACTTTCATGAGCACAATTTCCATAACCCCTAACATTCATTAGACCATTTACGACACACAATAGTGTGAATAAATAATTAGTTTATTAAACGCAAACAAACAATAGCATAATACTAAACAACATTAGCAAGCAAAAAACATTCAATGTCAATTTAGATGAAATTTTATTTTTCACCCAATGCAGCGAAGCCGTTAAGGCCATGACAGCATTAAAAGTACAAATTAACACAGCAGAACTTGTATGCCTCTTCAAGTGAAATGCATCTTTTTGAAAGCATAGTTTTGATTGGTACTGATACCGCGAAAAAATGGTATCAAGTCTTGCGTTTAACAGTTTGTTTAACAGGCATACAGGCTCCTCTGTCTAAGTATGTATTTTAAAGCTGTCATGGCCTTAATTGCTTTGCTGCATTGTGTTACGGCCGTTTTACCGTTTGCCGTATTTCGTTGGACGTTAGTTTGGCTAGTTCCTCACGCACCTCTTTTACTTTTCTTTATTACAACGGTTTGATTACAGCAAAAGAAACAGTAGAAAACGTACCGAACTTACTCAAACAACAAAAATATTTCTACCGTTAATGTCACTTTATATAAGGTTCTGAAAACGATACCTATAGAAAATTAATGTTCATGATTTGGTTAACTAATGAGGTGCCGCTATAACATCTGGCTCCCCTAAGAGGGTTTGATAACACTCTTAAAAAAAAAGAAAAAATACACTTATACTTATATACTGTCCAGGTTTCCTCGACGGGGATCTCCTCGGTCTCAGGAATTTTCCAATAAAAGAACAAGTT
>JAOBYK010602000.1:11700-30283 GCA_025434845.1 Phenganax subtilis | reverse complement strand
TGGCAAAGTGACCCGTACAGACGGGCGTATAAAACTTGTAACATAAAATTTTGTAATAGAAAATTTGCTCGTCTGTAAGAGCCTTAAGCGAGATCTCGTCCTGTAGTTGGTTCCATATATAGAAAACATTCTGTTGCATTTATATGGGAAAATGGGCTGGCGCGGTTATCGGGATCTCGCTTGACGCAGGCGAGATCTCGGCTGCCGGGATTGAATTTACACCATATAAATAAGGTTGCCGGGCTTGCCGCTTGCCGGGATGATACTTTATTTTTGCAATCAAATGCTTTTATTTGTACGCTTGAAGGTTATAGACATTGGAAAGGAAGGAGAGTCAGAAACAAGGGTGGGAAAGTACTTGATTAGCTCTTCTGGTAATAAAATATTGAGTCGCAAAGCCAAACAGCATATTTGAAACCAGCCCGGCAAAGCGTCGTAAACAACTCGTTAGCCCAGTAAGCGGCATGAAATTGTCTCATGTAAACACAAATATAATTCATCTCGCTTACGGGGCTGTCTCGCTTAGCGGGCCAGCCCGACTTCCATATAAACAGCCCCTCAGGCTTGAAGCCTACGATTCTAACGTCATCAGTTGCGTCATGATAAAGTCACATGGGAAGTAATTTTGGCGTTACTCCGTTTGCGTTTCCACCATGTTTCTAGCAAGTGCCCGAAACAAAGACCGTCACCCCCGGGCGCCATCTTGAAAATCATGAATGCCTTTTTTAGGGCACTTGCTAGCAATAATGGCGGCCATGAAAACCGACTTACGGGGGTTTTGGGAGCAGTCGGATATCAGTATTCGTGTAACTATAAGTAACAACGCATTATTCCGCTGCCCCCCCCCCCTCCTCTAGAAACGTATGTTTCGATTCCATTTCATGATATTCGGCAAGTTCTTTCATTTTTGATTTTTTAAACGTTCCTTTTTTTTGGTGATTTTACGATTTTCCGTTTGAGATGTTCATTCTTTGATTTTTGTTGTAGATTTGTCAAATTTAATTCACTTCTAGGACTTGATCAAAATTAATTTACTCATAAATCTGGATCAAAATCATTTCTTTCCTGGAATCCTGGTGATTTTTCTCCTTTTGGTGTATGTGATTGAATAAGTTGAGTGCTTGACGAATATAATGGCGATATTGTCGGAACAAGCGTTTTCTCTAGATAGATATCCACTCATTTTCTTCAACATAAGATAGATCGCTGCAAAAATCACCCATATACACAGGCCTTTATGTTGTAATTGGCCAGTAACGATTACGGCGTCCAGGTGAAATTTCTCAGTAAGCTAAGCGCCTTTTTGTTGATTTTGGAAACACGATGATCGTTGAAAAATGTCAAAGTAAACGAAAGTGCTTTTGGAAAACGTTTTGTGAGTGTTTTGTTTAATTGCTCCGAGTCTTTTGATAAACAACGGAACATCAAGAATAACAATTGAAATTAATCAAAAATTTACAGAAGAATCTTAAATGCGCAAAATTTCCACGGATTTGCGCACCCCAGTGAGCAGTCCCGTTCTTGGGTATAATGCTTTACTCACACTACACAGCTGCACTGTCTGACAAAGACACTAGACTAGAATGCAAAAGTGTTGAAGTGTATCTTCCTGCTAAGTTTCATTTATTTTAGTTACCTAAATTTGTTTTAATATATTTTTTTATCGTTCTGATTACTGAAGAAACAATCTCAATTATTTTTGAGCCAACCGTGAGACGCTAATCGCATGATGTATTCGCGTTGGTCTCCCGAAGGCCCAGCATGGCTGAACAGCAACTGCTGCATTTAATCTCGAATCAATTAAGTTAAAATTAACTTTCGATTCATCCATTTGAAAATCAGTTCTATGGCCAATATAGCCGCTGCTTTTGAAGTCTTATAACACTTGTAGAAATTCCTTCATGGAAAATTGAGCACGATTAATTTTTTTTGGCAATATCACAAAGAAATTTTATCACAATGTTTGAGGAGGTAGATTCACAGTGTCTATAATTCGCAGCTAGCGGTTTTAGAAGATTCAAGCTTTAACTATAGACTTCGTAAGTTTCGTAATTCTAATCCGCTATGATCTTAGCATTGGAGGTGATAAAATGAGATGAATTCCGCTTTTTCTTTCTTGCCCTTGAATTTTTTGAAAAATTTTTTTAAGCAAGATTTTTTATTTCTAATATTAAATTGATTCCTGGCTTTTGATTCATGCCAAAAAAAGGTTGCTGTTAGCCGATCCATTGCGAAAAATTGTTTGTTGTTGCGATATTTATAAGGCTAAAATTTTTTGTCCCTGTTTTTTCATGACAGACTTGCTTAAAACTTTGAATCTTTCCCAAATTGTCACTAATTTCTCTCAGACAATAACATTATATACGCTCGCCCTAAAAAAGTCCTTATCATGTCACAGAAATAGGTTTCAAAAACTTTGAAATTTCTCGTAAGAATACCCGTTAACAAAAGTTTCAAAATTCCCAGTTGAATTCCAGACTGTTCAAAATTCTCCCAGACATCAACAACTGATACCTTTGTCCAAACATCTCATTTTCATATGAGAGAAACAAGTTTTCAAATGGTTGAACAACTAAAAATTTAAAAAGCGCCGCGGTGCTTTAAACGAGTTACGCTTTTCATCACGCAGCTGTGTAGAACTTTCTTTCGCACGTTTGTTTGCTAGTCTCTGATTTCATGAACTGTGCGGTCAATCCAAGCTATGCAGCAAAACAAGGTCAAATGAATAAGAAAGCAATTAAGGTCTCGCAGTAATTCTGGCAATGATGCCTATTATTCCGGAAATGAACTGGATTATTAACTGAGCAGTGTATAGTATTTGACCTCTCCATAAATGTACAATTTTGCATACTTTGCGCACGTTTGACGGGCATAGTAGCATATACAACTGTCCAAGAGCACCGCGGAGATCTTGGGCGTTTCGAATGTTTCAAATGCAGCTCTTATTTAAGGGCGGTGATTATTAGAAGGAGGTGGACTTTTGAGGGTAATAGTAATTGGAGGGCGGTACTTATTTGAAGGAAGCGCACGTTAAGCCTGATTTCCATTAAATCGTAAACGTCGCTAAAGTCTCGTCGCAATCGTCGATACGACTTACACGATTTAATGGAAACCTAAGTTGCGACGATAATGCCGACGCTCACGATAATCGCGAATAAAGTTGCAAGAATAGGCTTGTTGCGAGTTTTACGATAGAGACTTACAATAGCGACGTTTACGACTTAATGGAAACCAGGCTTTAGGGGAAGACCAGTGCTTGTAAAATGCATTAAGTTCGTTCTGTTCTTGGGATTTGACAAAAATATCTGCTTAATTCATGTTTGACTCCGTTCAAAAATAACTATAATGAAAGTCCAATGACCTCAAAAATCGCACCTGTCAAAGATTTTCGTAAATTACCTCTGCATAACTAACAAACTATGATTTAAATCCTGAGAGAACATCAGCGACCTACTAAAACAGTTTGGCGGCAGTGCGTGGTTTTTGAGAAGTTTTGTTTAGAAGAAAATTAAGGCGGGCGCCTTTTCACTTACTTTATTCTTTTTACTATTTTTCGGACGACATTCCAATCCCCATTTGTTTGTTATTTTGTCCTTCACCAACGTACATTCCTAAAATGAAATGAAAACACGTACTGCAAAATCAGGACTGTATCCACTGTCACGGGTTTTCATGCACGTAAAAGTTGGGGGGTCCTTTGCAATGTTGCATTGTTTAGAAGAATTTTATCAGAAAGAAAAGTATTCGTTAAAAACACTAAAATCTAAACACTCCATCTTGTATTTGTCGAGTTTTTTTTAAAATTTATTATATACTACTTTTTCGGCATTTCTACTAACGGCAAGACTGGTAATCTCACGTGAGATTTCTTTACGATAATTTCACATGCGAAAATTATCGCTTTTCAACATTGGTTGTCAAAATTTTTGAAGTGTGTCATCGACTCGCTCTGTACCTCACAGTGATGCAATGAGACAAGAGATGTTTCCTTTTAAGGGTTTTACTTGTGTGCACGTGCGTGTGAAAAATGCAGCAGTGGAGAGCAACCCATATATGCGTTTCCTGCAAAACTAGCAATGGCAAGCACAAACGAAGAATTTTAATTCAAACCCAGGATAGTAAATTAGCTACCAACGAAAGAAATGTTCTTTTTTAAAGTAGCTGCACGAGCTATCGGCCCGCAAACCAATCGCAAAAATTAGTGTATAGGTCAGAGGTCATGTGCTAGTTACGTAACTGTAAGAACATCCCGTCGTTTGCACCGCGTGTGATTTCGCTGTTCTTGTCTAGTTGCCTGCAAATTGATAATCACTTTGTCATCGTTTGCTGTGGACTAGCATCAAACGTCGACGTTGTCTCGTAAACTCGTGCTGCCAGGAAAAATGACTCATGTTTGGTTTTCGTGTTAGTGCAATCTCACTTGAGTTATCATGCGTCAACTAATTCAATTATTTTAGCAGGGGAACAAAATTTTCTTTCACTTCGAACAATTATCTCAGCATACTAAAAATATATACAGCAGCTGATTGAATTCAATCTTAAACCCTAAAATTATATACCATATCAATGCCCACCTGAATAGCTGTCGTTAAAATACCCTTTTTGCACTTTTATCTGTTATCAAAATATTTCAAGAACCTTTGAACGGTCTTGACGAAAAATTGCGGACGTAATTGCATTACGCGACCGGCCAACTAAGAAATATTGATTCGGCTGAGAAGCAGATAAGTTATGGGCAAAAATTTGTCTAAAAGTGACTTTATTCTCTAAAGTAGTGAATATGTTTTGGGCTGCGTTTACACTATACCGGATTCACCCGTCACAACATCTTCGTTTGCTGTTAAGGAACGATATTTACCAGCAAATGTCGACTGGGCTGACAGATTTCGTACATTTCTTTGTGTCATTGCTATCAAAAATCTTTATAAAGCATCGATAGCCGTAAAATCTGACCCGCTCCGATGGCAATCTGGTATAGTGTAAACGAGGCCTTAGGATACGTACTTTTTAACGGTAGCTAATATTCAGATGTGTGCTGAAGTTATGCAATGACTTTATTTCATGTCAAGTAACCAGCGGTCCACTAAAACCCGTTGGCAGAGGTACCTAGTCTTTGCGCGCACTCTTGTCTTATCAGTTACCAAACAAGCTAGCTGAACAACTTCAATACAATTGCTTAGAATCAACTTGTTAAAATGCGTAAAGAACACAAGGAAATGAAAGAAAATCAAGTCGTGAAGTGGGCGGAAGAACGCGGCCACGAATTTGTTAATTTATACAAAAAACCGTGGCCAGAGTCGATGATACAAAATGCAAACAATTTTTCAAACAACAATGCCGGCCAGGATTTTACCACTGGACAATTTGCCTTATAGACTAGATTTTAAATTAGATGAAAAGCATAGAATCTATCACCACAGTAATAAAGTGGATGCCAAATTTAGTAGAATTGCGAAGTTTGGTTTCGAAACGTTAAAGTATGGGGAAAGTATGGCCCTGCCAAGTTTACCAATTGTATATATTTTTGTAGTACATGGAGACAATGCTACCATTTTCGGATCGAAAGTGGTAGCAATTTTGGCACGTAATGCAAGTATGTACAAAATTTAAAACCTTCGCAAGAGTATCTCTTCCACGTTTTAAAATACTTTGTAACCACAATTTGCAACTTTACTAATGTTAAGCTGTTCTTTCCAGCTGTCGTGATGGACCTTCCTAAATCAAACTTTAGTCAATGAGGTAAATTGTTCATTTCTACAGTGCATTGTTTGCTCGAATATGGATTTAATACACAAATAGCACTTATATTTCTACTTTCGTGATTGATTGTTTGCTTTGCACGAGGATTTGCCGGAAATGTCAAATGTTTTCATAAAATCCACGAATCATTTAACGGTGGGGTGTCCATGTCTTTTTATGGCGTTGAAACTTAGTCATGCTTGGTATACCAAGCTAACTTGACCAAAAAGTGACTGTGAGATTCACCGCAGGTAATAAAAAATTCACTAAAATAAGTTTGCGTTGTTATGAAGTATCGAGAGTGCTGTGTAGACTATTAATACACATTTTAAGATCTCCATGGACAGGAGTGGTTAAGATTGAATATTGGAAAATGCACCTTTTAGCTTTAAATTTGAACCACGGCCCTGCGATACTGGTGCAACAATCTGATATTAAGCTGCGCTGCATGGAGTTGAAACGGAAATTATGCTAATGAGATACAATGAGATACAAACATTGTTTTTCTGAACGGCGCTGCGTCGACATTTATTTCATATTAAAATGCAGTGCAGTAGTCCGGCAATAGTTTCATCGTTTCAGTTAGTCGCGCATGGCAGCGAATGGTGGTGACTTTCAGCAGTATACAACCTTACCAGAGCAAGCATATGAAGCTTGTTCTCACTTGTCTATGTGTTTTTCACCACATACAGACTATTGCATGCATGATGAAAAGAACTAACATCATTTCCTCATAGTACCTCAAGCTAACCGCCATCTGCTGTCGTGCATGAATCCCGCTTAGGCTGCGTTTACACTATACCGGATTGCTAACGGAGCGGCTCAAATTTTGCAACTATCGATGCTCTGCAAAACTTTTTAATGGCAATGACACAAAGAAATATACAAAATCAGTCAGCCTAGTCAATATTTGCTGGTGATTATTGCTCCTTAACAGCAAACGAAGATGTCGTGACGATTGAATCCGGTATAGTGTAAACGCAGAAACCTGGCAAGCTATACTGCTCCGTGGCTTACGGTAGAAACAGGTATTTAAACTTATCCCTGTCAGAACTGTATTGAAATACTCAAGAGTAGAATTAATTTACAGAGGACAATGATCGTTTATACAAGATAAGATCGTAGTTAATTAATCGTTGCTAAGTCACTCGCTTTGTTGGACCTCATTAAAATAAATAAAGTCTGCAAAGTGTTAAGTGGAAGTTTGCCCTACAAGTTGTTTACAAGTTGAAGTGTTTTGCCAAGCTAATTGATACAACTCCATTTAAGGCTTGCGAATATATTGTACGCGAATGCAAAACAATGTTGTTGTGGAACTCGTATGTTGATTGTATACGGTAATTATATTCAGTTCAATCTTTGTTAAGACAAATGTCTCTACGTCTGAATGTGCACATACGATTATTCTGTATCTGTTTGCTGGCACTGTAATTTACAATGGAACCAAATTCGGAAAAAGTACGTTTGAACAAGTTGTGCGTAATAATTCTCAAATTGTTCAGTGATGTCGACATACTGTAATGATTTTCCGCTTCGGTCAAATGCCCCTAAAGGCTTTCCAATATGCGCCAGACCTACTTCAAAGGGAAATTGGACTTTATCGGGGGTAAACAGGAGATTTGCATTTTCACGTGTTAACTTGTTTCAGACGCGTAAATTTGTCTGATTTTAAAAGTGTTGAATGAAGATATGCTCACGGCTTACACTAGTAAAAAATTATAGTCATTGTCAAGTAATTTGGTAACTACTTGATGTTATGGTCATTGGTATTTTGTACACATTTCCCAAAGTAAATACATTTCTTTTAGAGTGTAAGTCTATCATTACGTAATACGAAGTTACGCAAAAAATGGCGCCG
The DNA here is from genome assembly GCA_025434845.1 of Phenganax subtilis. Classification (NCBI taxonomy): domain Eukaryota; kingdom Metazoa; phylum Cnidaria; class Anthozoa; order Malacalcyonacea; family Clavulariidae; genus Phenganax; species Phenganax subtilis. Next base: position 22,686 of record JAOBYK010602000.1, on the reverse strand, counting down.
TCAAACAGCATGTAATGTATGTTCTCAAAGTATTGAATATACAATCAATGCATTAGATAAAAATTATTTTTAGTATTTAATTACATTTCAAAACAATATCAAACAATTTTTGCAACGTAAGGAAGAATAGAAAATTTATAATTTACGATTCATTAGCATAGCATAATTTGCGTATCAACGTTTAAAATGTTGCGCACAAAAAGAGTGGTGAACAAAATTTAAAGCAACTAGTGAATCTTTTAGAATCGGTATATTGTACTACGGTCTAAAAATGTTTGAAATCTACAACATGTTTCTAATATTTGCATTAAAATAATTTGCGACTTTTCGATACGATTTTCAAATTCTGTATAGTTTAGGCAAAAATTTGAGTTGGAAATATTTGAAAGGTTTAGTTAGCTAATTCCAAATCGTCAATGCCTCAATAGATTCGAATTCTACAAAAATTGTTTGATTAACAATCGAAATTTGCGTCCGTTTCGTACATTTTTTAATAGTACTTCTTTCTGCGCACAAACAAAGTTGAGATATTTTTCAAAGGTTTAACAAAAGTAAAGTCGTCAATGCTTCATACCCAGAAATCGAATGTAGCAAAAACTGTGTGACTGACGTTTAGCATAATTTGCATCGTCTTCCTACATTTCTCCAATTTCTTCAATTTCTACTGTATATTTTGCGCACAGCGCTAATGAAATTATTGGCTACAATACTGCGCTATTGTTTTGAGTTTAGGACAATATTGCTTTACGAACTTGCATGGGATATATTGCCTTTTGATGGAAGGATCTCATTTTGAGTCAAAACAATGCGTTGACCTTTGAAAAATGGACTATTCGTTTGCTTTGGTTTCTTGCACCTGTTTAGTTTACAAGATGTTATTAAACGGAAATTATCAAGTTTGTTTTACCAAACATCTTGTTGTATTATTGTACTTCTTTTAAGTCAGTTTGACTGTGAAATCTACTGATGCTCTGCTGTGAACCGAATTTTTCACATTACGAAAGAAGCTACAAGTATGGCTTTTATTGTCATTTTGTCAGGGCCCCTGTTGCTGAATTAATCATAATCAAATGACTTCATCACATAATCGAAATGACACGAAACAACTTGTTGTTATCAGACCTCCAAAACTATACAAGTTTGGAAAGCAAAACTGCAGTACAAACAAACAAGATCCGCAATCCATTGTAATAGCTTATCACATACTTTCGTTAATCCGGCTTTGACTCTTTTCAACCTTCATCAATTGTCTCCTCAACAAGACGAATCTGTTTCAAATTTGCCCGGAAGCCTGCGCAGAACTTAAACTTCACCGCTCAATAATATGCAACATACGAGAAAAATTGTATTGGCCGAATAATTGTTGTGCTGCGAGAAAAGGTATAATGCTGGATTACCCAATGAAGGACTAGTATTCACCACAAGATTGGAAGACAAGGTCGTCGTTTATTGAAAATTCCGCGGCTTAAGAGGGTCTAATCCTGGTATAGCAGCACTATCTGTCAGAATACGCAGTCAAGGCTTCAGAATGCAAATAAGGCAACTGCAGTCTAAAGAACTTTTGATGTAACTGCAAGTGCAAGAAAAGCTAGAATGACTGCGAGATTTTTGTTGTTGAAATGCAACCGTTTTACTGCAGCGTGAAAGCTTGTTGTCGTCTTGTTTTTGCTCGCTGTCAAAGTCTAGTCGCGGGCGTACTCGTGGTCAAATCTACAGCTGTCAAATATTTTGCTGTCACAATCGTACTTGTTGTCAAAACTAAACTTCTGTAATATCTTGTAAACACAGTCCTGCTTGTGGTCAATTTAAAAGCTCGCCAATATTTTATTGTTGGAATCGCCGAGGGAATCACACTCGTAGTGAAACGTAAAACTCTCAACTATCCTATAATCACAGTCGTAGCCAAAACAAAACAAAACTTTTCGAGTTCTTCTTGTACAGTAAGTGACTACAATACGTTCTGCTGACTACAATAAGTTCTTGTAGTTACCATCGTGCTCGTGATAAAATCTGAAGTGTTAAATTTTGAAGTAACTTTCACTTACGTCACTCTTGCTTTTCTTCGGCTTCGCAGTCTTTTTCGACTTGGACGACGCACTCGACGCTAAATCAGGAATCAACACCAAGCAAAATACTTCAATCAACGCGAACAAGACGATCGCGTCTTGACACAATCGCATAAGATTCATCTAACAAAATCTTCTCGTTCGGGGGCTTTACAACTTGCGTGCGCAAAATATTCAAATTAGGTCGATGTAGTTGCGCTTGCTTTTTAACTGCTTGTGCGTCAGTGCTCTAATGTATGCTGCATTTGCAGTGTTGTATGCTATTTGTGGCGCTCAATTCATGCACCATGCCGTTCAAATATGCTAATTATCACCCGTGATGGGATCTAATAAAATACACTTGACACCTTTATCAGATTACACTGTGCGTGCGTGCACTCAAATTTTGCCGTATTTTTTCGATTAAACGCCACCTTCGATTAAGCACCCTCCCCCTCGACTAGACATCCTCTTCTTAAGCGCCCCTTTACTAATGCAAAGTTTTACTTTCTATGTGTCCCTGTTCTCTCATAAAATCCCCTTACAACTCTCTGCCAGAAGGTCTAAGGCAAAAGGATTTATCCTTGGTACGATTTGGAACCTTGTTGTTAGACTACTATAACAAGGCTGCCAAGACAATTTATGATGTGGACGACGCCAGAACGCGGAAAACAGTCTGCTTGAAATGCAACATATCACAGCAACTCACGCAGCCATTAACGTGGTGCTATTAGCATGTGTACACTATTATTTCTCAGTTATATTTGTGTACTAGATTACGTGTTCAGCATTTTGAAGGCCCACAGTAGCTAATTGGTTTCAAACTGTTGTGGTGACCCCGCCTTTTTGCTTTTTGTTTTTTGTTTTTGTTTTTGTTTGTGAAATGTTTGTGTCTTACGCGTTGTTTAGCTGAGTGATTACAGGCGTAGCCAAATAAATAAATAAATAAATAAATAAATAAATAAATAAATATTCGACGCAAATTCTCTAAACAAGCGCTTCGTCAATTATAAAGCATCATCGTTTAGGAGTTTATTTTTAAAATAGGCACTCCAGTTCGTTTATTAATTAAATATCTTCTGTAATCAGTGGCAAATACTGCAATTTTAATTGCTTTACAGGAGTGCAACTTGAGCATTAATTTTGTACCTTTTCAGAGCTGTAATTGCTTCCTTATCTACAGCCAATGAAAATCACTCTAGTATTTACAACTAGCCAATCAGCATTCAGGATGCGAAATACGAATTTTATTTTGTTTTTGCTGTAAAAATTCTCAAAAAGGAGGAATTGACAAACTTTGAAAATTTTTACCTTTTAAGTTGTACATTTCCCTTTAAAACAGTCCGATTACAGAAGACATATAGTTAATAAGTAATAGAACGAATCAAGTCGTGCAATCAATGCCAAAATCATACTCGTGATTAACAAATCAACCTCACGCTGTGTGGTTGGTTGATTTATTAATCATTCGTATCATTTTGGTATTAATTCCAACTTCTGTTCGTTCTGTTACCATTGTTAGAGAGGTTCAGATTTGACTTCCAATACCACTACGACTACCATTTGCTAAGACTAACCAATGAGATGCGCCTTATTTAATTGACTAACCAATCAATTACAAGCTTAGTTAGCAAAAGGTCACTACCGGTAGTGGAAGTCAGATCTGAACCTCTCTATTAAGCGCCCCTGCGACGATAATTTTTCAAATTGGCTGTCAAGGTTTCATGGTAAATTTCTTCGGAATTCCTTGCTAGGTTTTGAATGGAAACATGCTAAATTATTCACGAGTTCCATGCAATTGCTTTTAGAAATTCCATGCTAGGAATCCCACGCCAAAACATCCCATCACGTTAATAAGGCTTACTGCACATTTCATTGTCTTTAATAGTTTATTATATTTCAGAAACGGCTTGCTCTTAAATAAACGCTGCGTCAATTACTATGTTCAATTAATCATCATGATTTACAACTTTGCATTTTGCTCATGCAAACTCTACACTGAAACATGCTGCTTTTTACAACATAATTTCTCATTTAACTACAACGTCATTAGTTTCACGATAACTTTCTCCGCTGTCTTTTCTTACTTCGGCGATGAACTGACTTATACTTTCCCCATGTCAACGCCTGGCATCTAATGTTCCTCGGACTCATAAACCAACAGAATACTCAACAAAACAAATTTCCCCTCTATCCTGAAAAATGTCCTGCCGCCATATTGACCAATTAAGTTTCGAGTATTTTGTATGCTCACATCGTTTGCTTCTTAGTATTTTCCTAGTAACTTCGGGAGCCAACTCCCATCATACTTTAACTACCGCATATTTCAAAGCGATCAGACGTATTTTGTTGTGCTATTGTAAAATACCAATATATCGTATTAGCTACTTTAATTAGGCTCATACCCAAAACGTCTACACAAGTATGGATTAAATAATGGTCAGGAGTGTGATATGGAATTTATCATCGCGAGAGCTAGTTATCAAAACTAGTTATCACCATTAGTTATCACTACTAGTTATCACACTACTCAGTTGAATATGAGATTTAACACGTCTCTTGGAACAATCAATTTTTGCCGTGTCATGCGCTACTAACTAATATCATGGTTGTTTTTCACCAACTGTGCCTTTTTCTACCATCACTACTCACCTGGTTTTGGCTTTCCAGAGAAATTTTTAGCTCTTCGAATGAATGTAATAACTGGGAAAGTGTTCCATTCTCTCCGTCGTTCCTCCAAATCTAGAATATCTCCATATTTGATCTTTTCAACTTCGCTATTAAACTCTTCACCAAGAAAACTTAAAACCTCACCTTCTCGCACTAGACATCCATCCTCACTCCACAAATACCAATAAATTAATAACAAGATAGGATATAAAAGACAATCCGCCCAAAATTGCAAATACATTCATGAATTTTATGTATTATAAATGTAAACAAGCGACGTGGGAATTTCAAGTTACCATAGCAGTTGAATAGTAACTTGCTGCATACATTTCTTTCTCGCTCTAAAGAATATGACCAGCACCAAAACGACACAATAGGCCCAGATCAAATGTCAAACTTTTCATGTTCTAAAACGAATGGAAATGAGTTTAAACAAAGACGTTTGCTCATTAGGTTTGACCTATGAAAACTTTGATGTCTAAACCGGGCTCAATTAAAGCTGGTTACAGATGAGCAAGGATTCAGTCATAAGTTTTACTTGACTAATCTTAATTGCCCGTGCCTAGCCACAATTTTCCCAATATTTACTTAATTTGCATGCAAAATTGTGCATACTCACGAGCACTAGCTTAGATATTGCGCTAGAATGCAGTTTAGCGGATCCAAAAATTATAAAATATTGAGAAAGCTGGGTGGAATTGCGGGCTCAGCGTTCTTAATGTAATATTTTTTGGCAATGAGCGGGGTAAGGTGTCAGCTAAACTCCATTGGCCTCCTTGGTCTCACTTCCAAGGCATGCATAAGTAAAACCAAAGCAAAATCGTGTTGCATTGATTTTAGTCGCTCCTAAACCTTGCATCGTAAAGCCTTGTGTTCATATGTCGTAATTCATCTTAATTCTATGGCTAGACATCGCCGATGAATAACTATACTCTTTATTCGGTTCTGCAGGTATTGTTTCTTTCGAGTCACTGACGCGTGAGCACAGTGACTTGTGTTCGCCCTTTCTAGTCAATTAAAACCGATCTTTTCAAATATGCAAAATGAGTTGATGAATGAATGCATGTTTTCTCGTAGGAGCTATTGACTAATCATTCTGTATTGTTTCATGTGACCAATCACAATTCATTTTGTCCAAGCCAATGAGAGCTCGAGAACAGTAGGAGCGGCAAGTATTAAAAGGCATGTTAAACATGTGCTGGTCAGCACATGTGTGAGCAAGAAACTCTGCCAGTCGACGAAGAAGTCTCAAGAACAGAAAACGAGTCTCGTATGGCGAAGAAGATGGCCACTGAAGACAAGCAAGAGTATCAATTGATAACGTGAAGACAGACGTAAGAAGAACGCCGGTTCAGAACAACAAAGCCAATGCGTTTGCGAATCGAGCTACGTCGCGAATTGTTGCCGCTTTACCATGATGAAACTTGCTCATGAAAGATGAACTAGTCGAGCATCGCAATATGGTACGTTTAACTAACTTTAAACATCCTTCTACTGTCAGCTACCCTTCGCCGAATAAACGAGCTATTTAGACAGTCGTTTACAGCGAATATATCTTTGAACATTCGGCTAGTAGATGTGTACGCAAAGTCTGTTTGTTGCTTTGGTTTGTACAATACATGTACGCCTGTTTAGCTTCACTAATGTTCAGTAGTGCTCGTTATATAATTCAGACGTCTTATGTGCTTTTCTCTTTGATTTAGGCACGAAAATTCGCTGAAAAATTTGCTCAATTATCGAGCGAATACACCTTGTTAATTGAACCATGAAGTGACAATGAAGCCGAAGCAAAGGTATGCGTGCGGTTCATTTCGCTGCAATTTCTAGCACAAATCTACTATATGTTGCTTTAATAGTGTACAGATGCACTTGTAGCATAATTCAGAAGATGCTTATGATTTCGTCTTTTGATTTTAGGCGTGAAGATTCAACGAGAAACTTCATCTAACTCTTGGACGCGTCGAGTATAATTGTTGTCGACTTTAAGTATATGCATGCTGTAGATTCCGCTTTATTCTATTTAAATTTTTGCATATATATCTATTATCTTCTACTTTTAAAAAAGAGTGGAAATACTTAGAGCCAAATTCATGACATTTATATGCTCTTATCTGTGATTTATAATACGAAAATCTAGCGAGAAACGTCATCAAATTTTTGCTTCCATGCGAGTTGTCTGCAAACATGTGTATAAACGTGCTGTAGATTCGCTTCATTCTATTCAAATATTTGCACATGTGTCTAATGTTTTCTACTTCTAAAAGTGTGGAAATACTTTTAGCCTAATTCAGAAAATGCTTTTATCTTTGATATATGAAACGAGAAGCAAAAACTTCACCAAATTTTTGTTTCCATGCATGGGTGCTGTCCACAAATATGTACAAGCATGCTGTACACCTCGCTTGATTCTATTCAATTTTCTGAAAATATCCATAACATTTTCCTGGCTTTTGTTTAATAATATTTCTAGCATAATTCAGAATAACTCATGCAGGACTACACTATTTTCCTTGTTTTTAGATTTGAAAGTTTCATCAAGAAATCTTGCCCAAAAATGAAGACTCAAACCACGTCAAATTTTAAAAAGACTTCAAAACTAGACATTGTTGTTTTTGGTGATTTTTCCTGTCTTTTTTGTGTATCAAAGTTGTGTCCAATTTGAACAAAATGGTAAGGCTAAAAACTACAGTGTTGTTATCAATAATTTATCTCTTTTTCATGTTTCAAAATTGTTAAATTTAACCAAAATGCCAAGGCTAAACAGTGTATAGTATTTAACAATTTTTCATTTTCCAAAATGTGTCAAATTTGCAAAAGGTAAAGGCTAGAAGCAGTGTAGCTTTTAATCGATTTTTCATTTCTCTTCTGCGTTTCAAAATTTTTTCAAATTTAACCAAAATGCAAAGGGCAAAAAGCGTGGTTTTTGACGATGCTTCATGTTCCAAAAATGTTTCAAAGGAAAGGCTAAACAGTGTAGTTTTCAACGATTTTTCTTGTTTTTCTCTTGTTTCAAAAATGCGTCAAATTTGTGCAAAATTTAATGCCTATAAATAGTGTTGTATATTCAGCTTTCATGTTTCAAGATTATTTCAAATTTAACCAAAATGTCGAGGCTCCACCGTGTTTTCAACGTTTATCCATGTTTCAAAAATATTTCCAATTTGTACAAAAGGGTAAAGGCTAAACAGTGTATAGTTTTGAACGATATTTCAAGTTCCAAAAATGTGTCAAATGTAAGCAATATCTAAAGGTTAAACAGTGTGGTTGTTAATGATTTTTCTTGTCTTTCTCATGTTTCAGAAACGTCTCCAATTTGTGCAAAAATTAAAGGCTAAACAGTGTTGTATTTATTCATTTTTCATGCTTCAAGATTTATGTAAAATTTAACCAAAATGTTAAGGCTAGTGTTTTGACGATTTTTCATGTTTCAAAAATGTGTCAAACTTTTTTGCAAAGCTGAACAGTGTTGTTTCCCTTCATTTTTTTAATGCGTCTGTTTCAAAAATAAGTTAAAGTTGAGCAAAATATGGAGGTTAAACACAGTTATTTTCAATGACTTTCATCAACTTGACTGTGAGAAAAATGTAAAGGCTATAAAAACCATTGGTTTGGGTAATTTTTCACGTCTCTTTTTTCAAATTTGAGCAAAAAGTAAAAGCTAAGCAAAGTGGTTTGGGAAGTGTAACATTTGAGCAAATTGGTAAAGCTCTGTAGTTTTTTTTCATGTTTTTTTCTGTTTTAAAAGTGTAAAATGAAGTACAAAGCCAAAGCTAAACACTGTCGTTTTACTGATTTTTCATGTCTTTGCTGTTTCGAAAGTGAAGAATTCAAGCAATGTTAGCATTAAAACCGTTTTTAGTGATTTTCATATCCTTTTCGTAACTTAAATTTGAGTAAAAGGACTTTAGCCAGTTTTTGACTTTTTCTGATTCAATGATCTAAAATTTAAGCAAAATGGTGAGGCACTGTTGTTTTAAGCGATTTTAATTCATGTCTTTTTCCTGTTCTAAAAGTGGAAATTGAAGCACAAACGCTGTTGTTTTACTTTTTTTTCATGTCATGTACCTGTTTTAAAGCATTAGAGCACAATGTCAAAGCTAAACACTGTTGTTTTACTGATTTTTCATGTCTTGCTGTTTCCAAAGTGTGGAATTTTAGGGGAAATATAGAACCGTTTTTAGTGGTTTTCCATATCTTTTTCGTAACTTCAATTTGAGCGAAATGACGTTAGCCAATTTTTGTCTTTTTCCTGTTTCAATGATGTGAAATTTAAGCAAAATGAAGCATTGTTGTTTTCAGTGATTTTTATGTCTTTTTCCTGTTTTAAAACTGTAAATTTAGGCACAATGTGAAAGCTGAACACTGTTGTTTCTACTGATTTTTCATGTCTCTTTGCTGTTTCAAAAGTATAGAATCTAAGCAAAGTGGTACAACCGTTTTTAGTGGTTTTTAAATTTTATCCTAAATTTTAGCAAGATGAGGATCATGAGGTTAGCCACTTTTCACGTCGTTTTTTTCAATGATGTAAAATTTTTAAAAAATGCTGCAGGTACTGTTCTTTTAAGTGATTTATGCCGTTTCCATATATTAAGTGAGAGCAAAATGGTTTTAAGCTTACACTGCGTTTATAGCCTTTACACTGTTGTTTTTTGTGATGTTTCAAAAGTGTAAAATTTAAGCAAAGTTGTTGTTTTAAGTGATATTTTCTTTTTTGTATCTCATATTTGAGCTAAATGGTTTTAAGCTTTAAACTGCGTTTAGCCTTTACGCTGCTGTTTTTGGTGATTTTTTGTGATTTTTCCATGTCTTTCCTGCTGAAAAAGTGCAAATTTTACTAATGGTAGATACTGCTGTTTTAAATGATTTTTCACGTCTTTCTTGTTTCACAAGTGTAAAAATGTAGCAAATTGACAAGAACTGTTGTTATTTATGTTTTTCCCCTGTTGCAATGGTGTAAAATGTTAACAAAACTATGAGCTGTTTTAATTCTTTTTCATATTCTTGTTTCGAAAGTTTAAAACTTAAGAAAATACCAATTACCAATGAAAGGCACTGTTTCTGCTAGTAGTTTTCAGTAATTTCTTTTTTGCTTTTAAAATAATAAAACGAAAGAGAAATCTTAAGGCTATACACTGTTGTTTTTTGCGAATTTTTTTATGTCTTTCATGTCTGTCTTATATCAAAATTTTAAAACTGGAGCAAACTGATAAGGCACTGGTGTGTTTAGTTCATGTCTTTTTCCTGTTTCAACAGTACGTAAAATTTAAGCGAAATGTTAAGGGCATACACTGCTGTTTTCATGACGTTTCGTGTTTTGTCGTATCTTAAAATTGTGTTAAATTGAGCAAACTGCAAAGGGTAAGTAAACACCGTTGTGTTTGGTAATGTTTCATGTGAAGTCTATTCACTGTTGTTTTTGGTGATTTTTCATGCCTTTTTCCTGTTTGAAAAATGTGTAAAATTTGAGCAAAATGTAAAGGCTAAAAACTCGTGTTAGTACTTATTGCCAATGTCTTTATGGGTCGAAAAGTGTACATATAAAATTATTACGAGTAGCCTTTTACAATTTGGTCGAATTCGACATATGTTTTAAACAGAAAATGGACATGTTGAATGACGAAAAATACAGAGTAAAGTCTTTGCACCCTTTCAGCCTTAAAATAAACATAGGTAGTTAGAAAGGCTGGAAGGGACTTGGATAAGTAGGGAAGAACTTAGATAGTTAGAGAAGAACCTAGTTTAGGAAGTAACGTAGTTAGTTTAGGGAGAAACTTAGATAGTTCATAGATAGTATAGGGAGAGATTTAGATAGATCTTAGATAGTTTAGATAGAAACTTAGATAGTTCTTAGTTAGTTTAGGGAGAAACTTAGATAGCTCTTAATAGTTTAAGGAGCAGCTTAGATAGTTCTTAGATAGCTTAGGGAGAAACTTAGATAGTTCTTTAAGATAGTTTAGGGAGCGACTTAGATATTTAAACTATCTAAGTTTCTCCCTAAACTATGTACGAACAGTTCTTAGGCAGTTTAGGGAGAAACTTAGATAGTTCTTAGATAGTTTAGGGAGACACTTAGATAGTTAGTTGGGGTGTTAGGTAGATAGTTTGGGGCTTAGATAGCTTGTTAGGGACCTAGGTAGGTAGTTAGGAACTTAGCAGGTAGTTAGGTACTTAGGTTGGTAGTTAGGAACGTAGGCAGGTAGATAGTTTGGGGCTTAGATAGCTTGTTAGGGACCTAGGTAGGTAGTTAGGAACTTAGCAGGTAGTTAGGTAC